>CAMOHE010000453.1:17586-175099 GCA_946598075.1 Artocarpus hirsutus
CCCCCCCCCCCCCCCCCCCCCCCCCCCCCCCCCCCCCCCCCCCCGGACTTATTGACGGGTGGGTGACAACAAGGAGGGCGATGATGACGATGTGATACTGACGGGTGTTCATCTTGCAATCACTTATCATTTCTTGCTCTTTTTGGGTTTGCCTTTTTTAATTTGTTCATGTGCACCTCAATGAAAGGCTTCACTTTATTAGCATTGTGCAAGACTTAAAGACATGCTTGCTCCCACTCCTCTCGTTTATTGAGGAAGGATTGCTAGTAGATAGTCCCCTAACCTCAATGTTTATAGTGTTTGGCACCCCAATTGCTTTTGCATTAGACAAGTACTTGGAGCAAAATTCAACCGATTCCTCAGCTATGTAACTTTCTACAATACATCCCTCTGGCCTATTTCGGTTCTTCACATAGCCCTTCAAAACCTTTATATATCTTTCAAATGTGTATATCCATCTCAAATATATCGGTTCACATAACTACTTCACGTACTAAGTGTATTGTTAGATGAATCATGATGTCAAAAAATGCTAGTGGAAAATACTTCTCAAGCATGCATAAGGTTTGCACCAACTCCGATTGTAGTGAATCTAGCATAAGTGAATCAATTACCTTGGGCATATTGAATTAAAGAACGAGCACGACTTGATAATTGCAAATCTCACATCTTTTGTTAGAATTCCCCGCAAAGCAAGTGGTAGTAATTGCTGCATCAACACATGACAATCGTGTGTTTTCATGCTAATAAGTTGCAAATCCTTCATCGATACCAACATTTTAAAGTTCAAAGAATAGCCGTCAGGCACTTTCAACGAAGCAAGCCATTCACAAGGCTTTATCTTTTCCACTCTTGATAGCATGTGTTTTGCCGGAGGTAAGTGAGTGCAGTTCCCTCTTTTCTTGGAAAACAAATTAGGCCTAATCTTCATTTCCATGAGATCCAACCGTGCTTTTTCACCATCTTTAGTCTTGCCCAGAATATCAAGCAATGTGTCAACTATGGATTCATAAACGTTTTTCTCAATATGCATAATGTCCAAGCAATGACGAACAAAAAGTGTCTTCTAGTATGGAAGATCGAAAAAGATTGATCTTTTTTTTCCATGTTCTAGAAATCAGCTGCTTGTCTTTACCTCGCTTGTCTTCTTGAATGCCACTTTTATATCTTTTACTATTTCAAATATTTGTTTAACTGTCAAAGGACAAGGAGGATCTCTTTCTTCGCTATTGCCATCAAAGGCTTTCTTTTGTTTGCAGTAATGATGTTCTCTTAGCAACCATCTTCTGTGACTAAGAAAAACAGTTTTCTTACCATTGTTCAACCGCTTATGAGACGTTTCTTTCATACAAATAAGACAACCAATAGAACTCTTTACCGAATAACTAAATAAATTGCCATATGCGGGGAACTTGTTAATTGTCCATATCAACATTGCACGGAGTGTGAACATCTCTTCTCGATAAGTATCTCTAACTTCGATTCTATTTTCCCGCAAGTTTTTTAGGTTATCGATTCACGATACAAAGTATACATCAATGTTATTGTCTAGTGACAACATTAAAAACTTTGGCACCATGCACTAGGTTTTAACATATCCAAGTTCCAAGCTAAGATGGGAGTACAATACGAATGAAGCTTTAGTGAATAAATGGATTGCATAGAAAAAAGTTTTTACTGACACTTGATTTATACTAAGCTAGTCGCCTTATTTTGTTTCTAGTTTCATCCTTTATGAATATGTTTTGAACACAAATTGATGTACCCCATTTTTGGTGACTGAATTATGTTGTACTCTGTGTTTGGGAATAAATTATATACTACTATCTTGACGCCTTGAAAATTAAATGGTATAATGTGCATCATATTTATGTTTTATTTGATATATCCATGCAAGAGGTATATGGTTGAAAATGATATTTAAAAATCAATATTGCTCACAAGAAATATTATCATGGAATTAAAGACCTTTTAGCAGTTGTATAGAAAAGCTATAAAATCATAAATAACAACAAGTCAAAAAAAGCTATAAGAAAGTTTCTGCAGCATTGGGAAAACACTATCATAACTTAGATGTTTAATAACATCGGTTGTGTAATCGTTTGCTAAAACGCTGTTGGTACACTTTGATAGCCTTTTTTACTAGCTACAAAAAGGGGATATTGGTTGTAGTGAGTCCTTCAAACATTAACATATGTCTTTCCCACTAGTGCTGCAAGAAAGATTAATTGTTAATATGAGATAATTAGTTGTTTTATATCTAGTTTGCATTTATATAGCCTAAAACTAAATAATGACCTAAGTTCCTAATTTATAATACTCGTTCGATAAGTAAGAGTCCAATTAGCATTCTTGGAGAAAATCCCAATCCAATTGTGCTATGTCCAATGCTTATCCTCTGCCTATTGCCTATAGATTTCGGCCCATATATAGATAATGCCTAATAAAATTTGGCGATATACTAAGATAAGTCCTAGCCCTTTGTATCTTTTAAGGAGAAAATTTTATGTTATACCATACTTTTAAAAGTTGTGCTTATTCATGTCACACTAAGAAAAAGTTATATCATATTATCTTTCATATTACATGTTAAGACATTTATAAAAAGTAAATCTTAAAAGATGAATTCATAAAAATTTCCCTTTTTTTAAAACAAAAATAGATTGAAAAATAATTAAAACTATAAAGTATAATCCTTAATTAAACTATTATTTTTTTGAATGATTAACCCATCTTTTTTTAAGGACCCTATCGTTTTTACTATAAGGATATAGAGACAAATGGCCTTTTTAAAAGTCTTTTTAAAATAAATGGCTATACTTTTTTTTTTCCAAATTAAGCAAATGGCCTCTTTTTATTAATTATAAAGTGAAAATGATAAAAATAACTTTCATTAATTATTAATCAACTATAATGTATTAGCAATAAACTCAAGTTTATCGCTATTAAATCTATAAATAACAACCCTAAAAAAAAACCCCAAACCCTAACTTTCTCTTTCTTCTTTCTTTCTCTCTTCTCTCATTGTATAACATCTCTAGACATTGTCAGTACCACACTATTTATCGAGTTTATTAGTGATAAGTTTGAGTTTATCACTGATAAATCTGTAAAAAACAAACCCTAAAAAACCCAAATCTTAACTTTTTCTATCCTCTTTCTCAAATCTATCGCTGCACAGTATCTTTAGGCTTTGTCGACGCCACACTCTGTCAGGTCAATCACCTGGAGTGTCGGCTAACATTATTTTGATTAATAACAATGAAGGTTATTTTTGCAATTTTGATTTTATAATTAATAAAGAAAGGCCATTTGTTTAATTTTGAAGGAGTATGGTAATTTATTATAGAAAAATTGTACAAAATGTTAGTTTTTAATTTAATGATTGGTAGTAAAATTTAGGATATTAGTAAATGCCATTTATTATTTAGTTGGTCAAATTAAATATTTGTGTAGACTAAAATACCTTTAATTTGATCAAGATTTTTTACCATTTCTCTCTCCCTCCTCTCCCTTCTCCACTCTGTCTCTCTCTCCTCCCTCGACTTGTTTCTCTCTCTCTCCCCTCTCTCCTCTCTCTCCTTCATTCTTCTATCTTTTTTCTCTTTCTTCTATTCCCGAAAGAACCAGTAGTGGCGAGCCATGCAAATCTCTGTCATCATCCTCCATTAAATCTCCCAACATTGCTCGTCCCCATAGTCGCTCACCTGATTTAGTCTTTGATCTGCACTTGCCGGCCCAATCTCTATCGTTGTCACTAGTTGCGGGGCGACCTTGGTGGATAAGCTCAGCACCATCGAAGACGATTGTGATCTGCAGATGGCGGAGACAATTGCAAGCTATGCACAACGGAAGGGAAAGAGAGGATCGTCATGGCTGCTCGTCATCGGCTTCGTTGACACCAGATGAGAGAGATAAGAGAAAGAGGAAGGAAAAATAAGAAAGAGGAGAAGTGCTATAATGTCGGGAAGGAGAAGAGAGAGGGGGAAAGAGAGGAGAGAGAGGAAGAAAAATGTTTTTTTTTTCTTGAAATCTAGTATTTGATTGATATAAGATGTGACATCTACTAAACATTTTGTTTATATCTTATATTAATTTTACCCCTGTTTAGCTAAAAGTAGTTCCAACCACAAACTCAGTTATAAACAATATAAAACTCTTATATGCTACTATAAAAATAAAAAAATTGCTACAGTAAAAATAGTTTCCACAATGGTTCCACCGCTAGCGAAACAACCCTTTAATTGACACTTCAAAATTTACATTTTCCTCGTACTGATTTTATTTTAAAGAGGCCTTTAATTTATACATATATATATATATTAAATTAAAAGATTAAAAGATCTATATATATATATATATATATTATATATATTTGAAATTTCATGGAATTTTTTCGCTCGATTTTTAAGGCAGAGATGTGCTTTCGTTATTTTTGTGGCGCGAAGTAGCTTCCACTGAAAACTGGATTTTTCCACCATCAACAAGACCCAGAAACTGCCAAATCATGGCAATGGCTCACTGCAGCCAATCTCCCACCTTTTCCCTCTTCCCAAAGCCTACTTTCTCATACAAGAAGAAGTTCTCTTCGTTTTCCGTTCGCTGTTCGCCGAACTCCCCTCCCAATGCCGAGGACGACGCGCCGAATAAAAAGAGGCTGTCGCAGCAGTCGTCGTGGGAGGCCAAGGATCCTGAGGGCAGAGACTACCTCTACAGGCTGGGCGCGGAGGCAGACAACATGAACATTGCTGTCGGAGCTAGGTCGGGCGTCATCGATGACCTTTTCGCCGGAAATTTTCTCGGCCGAGACTGTACGACAGTTCGAATTCTTTTATCTTTATCCCACCGATTTGGAAAACCCTAGGAATTTGATTAGCATACAATCAATTTTAGGAGGATGTATGCGTACTTAAAATTGCTGTTTAACTGCTGGATCGTGTTTTTTTCTTTTTTTTCTTGTGTAATTGTTGTTGATTCCATCGTTCATTTTGCAGCGGATATAGTGTTTGATTATCGGCAAAAGGTTACCAGGTCGTTCGGGTACCTTCAAGGCGATTACTACATCGCTCCTCTCTTCATGGTACATTCGTTTCCATTACTGCATTTCGTAAATTTTGGTCTTGCCAATGGTTTTCACTGTCATACATGTTACTATACTCATAATCATATGCTTTTGGTTAAATTTTGATTCTGGGACCGAGAGCTTCTTTGTCCCGTTTGTTTTTGTTTGAACAAGGTTTCCTTAGTTACATGTTAGGTCTAGCTATTCCTTAGCTTCCTTAATTACAAGTTGCATCTTCGGAGTCGAAGTTAAAAAGTTAAAGGGTTATTAACAATGGCCCTGAACTTTAAGGTTCATCTCACTTTGTCCTATGAATTTTAAAAATCACCACTCTTTATTGCCTCAAACTTTCAAATCTTATCACTTTGCCTCTTTTGTCCAATTTTTCATTAAAAGTGACAGAACAAACTCATATGTGGAGGTTGTTGAAACTATTTATGGTTTGATAATGCCCTTCCCGCCCCTAACATGTGAAACCCTAAATTGGAAAACCCTGAATTAATTTTTTCCCTACTTTCTAAACGAGGATGTAAACGATAATTCTCACTTAGGACTAACAAAATTTCGTTTTTACCCTTACAGACCACCCACGTATGACTCATGTGGGTCTATTTCTGTCACTTAAGACAGAAAATTAGAAAGAGGGAGAAAAGTGAGGAAATTTAAAAGTTTGAGGTAATGAAGTGGTGATTTTTAAAGTTGAGGGGGCAAAGCGGGTGAGACCTCAAAGTTCAAGAGCCATTAGTGTTAATAAATAAAAAGTTAATGAATTTAGAGATGGGTTGTTTTCATTAGATCATCTTTCCTTTTTCGGCCTTCCATTTTAACTTTGTGATTGTTAGTTTAACAATGCTCCCAAATGCTTATGCTGTTAGGAGGTGGGCCAACAATAGGTTCTATTCCAATATTCTCAGACAAAATAGGTTTCTATTCCAATAGATAAAATCAGCTAAAAAAGACAAAGGATATGGAAAACTCTTGTTCAAGCATGTGGCTTGTGCATCTTTGTCTTCTATTTGGGGCAATGATAACAATTTCTTTTTTTGTTTCACTGACTAAT
This sequence comes from Artocarpus hirsutus, assembly GCA_946598075.1. Classification (NCBI taxonomy): domain Eukaryota; kingdom Viridiplantae; phylum Streptophyta; class Magnoliopsida; order Rosales; family Moraceae; genus Artocarpus; species Artocarpus hirsutus. The sequence goes on from CAMOHE010000453.1 coordinate 23,709, forward strand.
CTTGTTATGCTATTTCCGTATTTTAAATCTTTTATATTTTTCTATAAAATATTTTCCTTTAAGTGAATATAATTTTTCTATCTTGCCCTTTTCTTCTTTTGACAGGATAAAGTTGGTAAGTTCTGTAAAATTGGAAAAGTACTAAAAGTACTTTTCGAGAATTCACGTTGGAGCTCTCAGAAGACTTGGTAGAAATGTTATTTTATTTATTTATTTATTTTATTTCCTTCCTTAAAAGAATCCTTAGAATGAGGTTTCTGGTAATCTTTTTGTTGTATCTTTCATCATTTCTGATAATCTTCTTCTATATTTTGTTATCAATTACTATCATTATTATTATATCATTTTCAGTATTTTTTTGTCTTTTGGAAAATATTATGCAAAGTTCACTCGAGATGTTATGCTCGTTTTTCCCTGGGCCTTGGCTTGAAAGTCAGGTGATGTGGCTGGTAGCTTGATAGTTGTCCCGTTTGAAATTTTGAATATAAGAACAATTTAATATGGCATATTGATTTTTATTAACTGCTTTAGCTTACAAAAATCCAGATTGAATGACGAAGCATATTATTCATCTATGCAATGTACAGTGCAGTGCTAGTCTTCTATGAATTGTGAAGTTTCTGTATGTGCTTCTTTCTGACCAAAGTTCTTCGTTTCCTATCTTAAGCTCTGATCCTTTTTCCTCAACAACAATAATTTTAACTCCTCCCTTTTTTTCCCTGGTGTTTTAATGCTCTTTTGTTCATGCAGTATGCCACATCACGAAGAATTACCTTGCTCATCTTCTCAATACCAAAGTTCCTTTGATCCTAGGTACATATCTCAGATAGATTTTGGACGGCTTGTCGAATTACAAAAATTAGACAGAGCTGTTTTTGTTTTGTTTTGTGTTTTTTATTTTATTTTTTGGCAAATGAGAATTGAAGCCAGCTTTAAAAAAAAAAAAAAAAAACACGCACACCTTCTGAATTTGACAATGTATGTTGCAATTGAGAATTGAAACCAGTTTAAAAAAAAAAACACGCACAACCTTCTGAATTTTGACAATGTATACGGTAATGTAATGCACGTATGAATAACCATTGCTTTCTTTCTTCTTTTTTTGTTTTCCCTTGATGAAAGTGAGTGTAGACTAAACGGTGTTGTGCAAAGACAAGGTGGGAATTTTGAGATACTGAGTGATTTGTGATTCTGTTGTTTCCTCACTATCCTTAGTCTAAGGATGGCCAATGAATATGGGTATATGTGTGTGTGTGTGTGTGTGTAATATGTTTATATATATATATTAAGAAATTTTTAAACATCAACAACCATTAAAAAATGTTTGTTTGTCGATTTTAAATTTCTTTTCATAGAACTACTGCATTTTTTTTTCTTTTTCAATAAGAAACAAAATTTCTTCAACATCAATAAGTTTACAATGTGAGCTTTATGGTTGAACGTAAACAAAACATGTTTTAAAACATCACATTTTGTCTTACAGGAATTTGGGGAGGAAAGGGGCAAGGCAAATCATTTCAGACTGAACTTATATTCCAGGCCATGGGAATTGAACCTGTAATTATGTCTGCAGGAGAACTAGAGTCAGAAAGAGCCGGTAAGATGATTCCCTAGTCTGCTTTAGAGGGATTGGATTTTAGAAAATGAAAAAGATGAAATGTAGATCATATTTTTAAGCAATAAAATTGTTTTACACTAATAGCTTCCAAAATACCAAGATAAACTGTTAAAATTTATGTTCTCTGGGGATAAGATTTATATGATTTTGGACAGAGTACTTTTTATGTCCAGAATAATGAAAACAGGATGTCTTAGTTCTCGTACTTGGCACAACATTCTTAATGCAGGAGAGCCGGGGAAACTGATTCGTGAACGATATAGAACCGCTTCTCAAGTGGTCCAGAACCAAGTTAGAAGCTTTACCACTTTCACTTCTCCTATATGTATGTCTTTGGTTGTGAATTAGTTAATGTACTTTGTTATGCTTGTTCACCACTTTTGTTTGTTTCTTTTCTTTTTCACGTTAATGTATTGCCTGCACATTCTTTTATTTATTTATTATTATTTTTAGCTTATTATATAACTGTTTATCATTTTTTGATTTGAGGAATAGAGGAGGGGTTGGATATGAGAGCTAGCTAGAATTAGGCCATCTTCCATCGTCATGTCGAATAATGTACCAATGTTTTTGCACAGTTTTCAATCTATATAGCACATAAGTCTCAATGTAATGCTCATGAGTACTTTCAAAAGTTTGCAAAATCGAAGAGTATGGGCAATCAATCAAGATGATGATGATAAAAAAAAAAAAAAATAATAAACAGGGGTTGCAATTTTAATGACACTTCCCGGGTTACATGGTTAGGTTGGGTGGGCTCTAAAAAATGGCACTTCTTAAAAATTAGATGACAACGTAGGTGGTTTGATTATGCTACCACGCGTCCAGTAGCAATAAATGATAGAAAATAAAATAAGGACAAATGGAGTATTGTGAAGAAAATTAGATAACATTCTTTAAGGAGTACAAAAATGAGGAAACAGGTAAACTAAAAATTTATGAGAGTGCTGCTAAGGATTGATTTCTTTTTTCTATACATATATTATCATTTATTTAGCCCTCTTTTTCTCTTTTTTAAGGAAATCTTTTTTTTGTTGTTGTTCTTGTTCTTGTTCTTGATTTTGTGATCCACAAAGTTTGTCTCTTTCTCCAAAAAAAAAAAAAAAATCATCATCATCATCAATATTATTATTTTATCATTATTTATTTGTTTTAATGTCATTAGACAAACGGTGGAAACCTTTATATATATATATATATGCATATATATATACATTATATCAGTTTTATATTATGATTATTATTATTATTATTACCAGTACGCACACATAGATATAGGTACAACTATAGTTCTTTCAATCGTAAGAACATGCAAAAGTTCCTCAAAAAAAATGAACATGCAAAGGAAAAGTTTATTTTGTCAAAATAGAACTTTATAAAACATGCACACTTTGCATAAAGCTTCAATTAGAAGAGATAGGGAATCGTGCTTGAAAAAACCAAAGTCTCCGTTTTGGTGTTGAAATATGTGACCTTTTGTTTGGAGACTTACTTTTCTTCCTCCCTCTCTTTCTTTTCTTTATTGTTTCTCTTGCTTATTTCTTTCTCATCTATTTCTTGCCCTCTAAAGTGTGTCGTCCTGGCCTTTTATAAGTAGAATATTTTTACTGCTGTCTTCATATTATCTTTAGGACAAATATCCTCCCTCGTTAATTCAAAGACACTAACATGTGCCTTTCTTTTGCATCATTTAATGTAATACTGATCCCAAAACATTTTGCTTGTCGAGTTCTGATGAAGACGTGTATCCATCAAATTTTATCACTTCGGTACAAATATTTGCTATTATGGCATTAAAGGTTCAGTGACGCCTCCTCGCTGTCTTTTATATTATTGGCTCCATAGTTATTATGTCCAAAGTTGCTAATGAAGGATCGTCTAGATCCGAAAGTAATAATCTTTTACCCTCTGGTTGTTCACTTGCCGACACAATGCATCTTTCTCCATTACGTCCATCAACTCTAAACTAACTAGAAAATGAAGAATGCCTTAGACAAGTTGTGGGCTACAAAAGCATGTTTACATGCTCAGTAACCAATTGAACGAGTTGGAACTCCACATGACAACTACCTCAATTACTACTGTTTTAGGATTTGTAAACTAGAAGAGCAAGTAATTCTTGCCTTTCAACATATTTGACAGATGTAGGAATATGTAGAAAGCAAGATTGCGACATTGGAAGTCTATTTGACAAACATGAAGGTACACTTGCAGGGAGCTATCCAAGAGATTAAGTAGATGTCATGACTTGTACTGGGATTTAACAAATCATGTTATCCTATTTTCAGTTATCACCTCCTCTATCAAATTTCTCGCTCCCCTTGCCTACCCGTCCAATCGTCAATCTATAATACAGTCTAAGGGTTACTCTACCTATAGATTCCGTGAAGGAAATTATTATTATTACTTTTTTTTTTTGAGTTTTAGCTCCTATATGTGTACAATAAAAACTCCTTTAAGAGTAATAAATAAAAAGTTTATATATGTGTGTGTGTGTTATTATTATACACATATACATAAATATATTTTATATTATATATATATGTATATAACCAATCCATGTCGGTATGCTTTCCATACTCTTTCCACGCAAATGGGATTAGTAAATTCTTCTTGCTATACTCTACACGTAAACTTTTAAAAAAAAAAAAAAATAAATAAAGAGAGAGTATGTCATTTAGAATACTGAAGAAATATGGATATTGAGAAAGACATTAACCCATCATTATTGTACCTCTATGCCTATGAACAGAAGAATATGTAAAGAGACGGAATATTTGCTCTTAGAAAATGTTATTGCAACATGTACTTAGAATATACTAACACGACTTGTTTCATATATTTATGTCTCTCTCTCTCTCTCCTTTTTTCAAATGCAGATCTTATATGTTGTCTTAAAAGAAAATGAAAAAGAAGAAGACTGACTACTTGACAATGTTGTGGTTGGTAGCTAAAGTTGGATGACAACATTGGTGAGGAGGTTTTGCTGAAGCCTTAATGGCCAGCGTAGCAAATATTTGTATTGAAGTGATGAAATTTGATTAATACTCGTCTTCATTAGAACGTAGCAGCAAAATGTTTTTGGATGAGTATTACATCGAATGATGTAGCAAAAGGGAGACACATGTTAGTGTTTTTGAATCAGCAAGTGAGGACATCTGTCCTAAGATGATATCAGGACTGGAATAGAAATATTGTGGAGGGCAAGAAAGAGATCAGAGGGAAAGAAGCGAGGGAAACAAAAAAGATAAGAAAGTGAGTGGAAGCAAAATGAGTTTGCAAACAAAGAGTCATCGCTTTAAAACCAAAACCAAGACTATGGTTTTTCCACGTATAATTCCCCATCTCTTCTGATCAAAACTTTATGTCAAGCGTGTATGTTTTATAATAGTTCTACATTTCGGCAAAAGATTTTGTTTTTTTTTTTTGCATGTTTTGATGCTTAAAAGAATTATAGTTATACCTATATTTATGTGTGTACAGATAAGTGAAATGTATATACACACATACACTCAGTCTCATCTATAAACTCACACACTCATATATAAACTGGGGTTCAATAGTGACGGACAAGGCTCAAATGGTTGGAACTGCCTTTTGGGTTGGGGGAAGTGAAAAGTGCAATATTTGGAAGTGAGACAGAAAAATCCCCTGGCTTCGACGGCTACTCCATGGCTTTTTTCCAAGATTGTTGGGGTTTCCTCAAGGAGGATATTATGAGAGTATTCGAGGAGTTTTATGAGAATGGGGAAGTATGTGCCAACACAAATCACACCTCTTACGTCACTTCCCGAAGAAAACTGATTATAGGAAGGTGAAGGATTTCAGATTGATTAGTTTGGTTACTCGTCTTCAGAAGATCCTGGCGAAGGTGCTAGCAAATAGACTCAAAGAAGTCCTGGGAGGAACAATCTCTTCGTCACAAGGTGCTTTTGTCAAAGATAGACAAATATTAGACATGGTATTAGTAGCCAACAAAGCAGTGGAGTAATATAGGGCGAGAAGGAAGAAAGGATTGGTTTTCAAGATTGATATTGGAAAGGCATATGACCATATAAAGGTGGAATTTTTTGGATATCGTTATGAAGAAGAAAGGGTTTGGGGACAAATGGAGAAAGTGGATGAGTGGTTGTTTAAAATTAGCTTTCTCAATATTGATCAATGGAAGACTAAGGTGAAGATTTGTTGCTACTGGGTTCTTGAGGCAAGGTGATCCCTTGTCTCCTTTCCTCTTTACATTCGTTGCTGATGTTTGAGCAGATACATGGACAAAATGGTGAATAGTGGTGTGGTGGAAGGCTTCAAAACTGGTGTGGAAGAGATATCGGTTTCCCATCTTCAGTTTGTGGATGACACCTTATATCTTCTAGACGCATAGGAAGAAATGTTAGAAATGTCAAAGCTACCCTTAAACTCTTTGGTTTGTGCTCAGGACTGAATAATTATGAGAAAGAGTATAATTGTGGGGATTAACGTTGTAGAGGGAATGGTTCAAGGTTTGGCAGCAGATATTGGATGTGAAGTGGGAGAATGGCCTTTGAAATACCTAGGGTTGCCTTTGGGAGGAAACCCATTATCAGTAGAGTTTTGGAGGCCAGTGATTGATAAGGTTGCAAAGAGACTTGATGGGTGGAAAAGGGCTTTTCTCTCAAAGGGGGGGAGATTTACTTTAATTCAAGCGGTTCTCTCTAACATCCGCATCTACTTTTTATCAATTTTCAGATTACGGTGCTCAGTTACTGGAATTTTAGACAAATTGATGAGAGATTTCCTTTGGGAGAAGTGGGAGAGGGAGGGTGTCCAATTTGGTGGCATGGGCTAGAGTGTGCAGAAGCAAGGAGAAGGTTGGGTTTGGGAATAGGAAATTTGAAGTTGAAAAACATGACATTATTGGGAAAGTGGCTCTGGAGATTCCCTTTAGAGCAACAATCCTTATGGATGAGAGTTGTTAGAGTAAATATGGGCTGAATCCGAACAGTTGGGATTTGAATCTGGTGACTCGAGGTTCTTATAGAAATCCATGAAGCTCATTTTGAAGGAATCACTTTTTCTCCAAATATTGAATGGGTAGTGGGTCGGGGTGATAGAATTCTCTTTTGGAAACATGTTTGGCGTGGGGAACAAGCTTTTGATCTCTCTTTATGTCGTTTGTTTAACCTGTCAGAAAAGAAATCAGCCTTCATCAACCAAATTTGTTCCTTTTTACCTCCATTCTATCAGCTGGAATGTTGGTTTTAGGAAAATCTAGACTATAGAGAGATAGATGACCTGAATTCTCTTATTTCCTTGTTAGCTGACCTTAATCCCTGAAACTCATTTCAGATTCTAGGAAGTGGGTTCCCAATCCATCGGGTCTTTCTTGTAAATCCTACTTGTCAGCCCTTGTTGATGTCGGGGAGAATCCTGATTTTAAATCTTTTAGTTTTATTTGGAAATGTAGTGTTACACCAATGGTAAAGGTCTTTACTTGGTTAAATTTTCTAGGAAAACTTAACACTTGTGATAAGGTGCAGATTAAAAATCCACAGATTGCTCTTTTGCCATCGTGGTATGTCATGTGTCAAAGAAATGAGGATACAATTAATCATCTGTTCTTGCACTGCCCAATGGCAAGAGCACTATAGCACAAAATTTTGTCGGAAGCAGGTTTTGAATGAGTTTTTCCTGCCCATTGCAAATCCTTGATGGTAGAATACATGGCGGTTTTTGGGCAAAGGTCCTGTGGAGAAGCTTTATAGGGTGTTTGAAAGGGTGGTGGGAACTGGTGGTTAGAACTACTTTTATTGTAGCATGTGAGAGCTTTACATTGTAGCAATTTTTTTTATTGTTACTATAGCATGTGAGAGCTTTACACTGTTTATAATTGAGTTTGTGGTGGGAACTGTGGTTCTACCACTCAGCCAAATAGGTGGTTCCCACCACTCAGCCAAACAGGTAATTAGTTTATAACTGAGTTTGTGGTGAGAACTGTGGTTCTCACCACTCAGCCAAACAGGTGGTTCTTACCACTCAGCCAAACAGGTAATTAGTGTTGTCTCTGCTGTGGACACTTAGAGAGAAATAACAGAATTTTTGAAGGATGATCTTTGGAGTTGATGGATATATATGAGAAGGCCAAATTTTTAGCCTCTTAATGGGTGTCTACAGACAAAGCTTTCACTGGGTTTCCTTTCTCCCTCCTCGTGTTAAACTGGAAGGATGTAATAGGCCAATGGGGTCTAGGTCTTTACATATCTTTTTGGGGTTAGGATGTATTGGTATTCTCGTTTTAGACTTTTTAATCTTGTTTTGATTTCTTTGTTATTTTAGTTCAGGTGGATACCTTATCCTCCTGTTTCCTTTTTTTATACTTGATTCATTTCAATAAATGAAGTTTTTTCTTATTAAAAAATACATACACAAACATATATGTACACACACACACACACACATATATAAAGGTCTCCTCCTATTTGTTTTACGGCACCATCGAAACCAAAAAAAAAAAAAAAAAATATATATATATATATATCTAATTAATCCTTAGCAACTCTCTAAAAAATTTTTAGTGTACATGTTTCCTCATTTTTTGAATCTTTTCATAGTGTTGCTGTCTAATTTTTGTTTCTAGTACTCCGTTGGTCCTCAGTTTATTTTCTGCAATGCATTGCTAATTTTGCGAACTGAAAGTACTTCTGATTATTTTTTTGTGACTCCACTGAGGATTAGAACTCAGCAGATTCAGAGGATTATCCTTGTTTCTTATTAGCCACAGAATTTTCTACAATTTAAACAAGATTAGTATAAATTTAAGCACGTTCTATGGAGCCAAATGTTTGGAAACTTGGATATTCATATAAAAATTCAGCATGGCTCTTTTCAGATATGTTGTATATTTGTGAGAATGAGGGAACAATTGAAGATAAGGTGTGGAAGAGTCACAAAAGATGATTTGTTAATGCATTGAAAACCTACAAAATCCCTCAAAAAGATGATTTGTTAAGAGGGGTCTCTCTCTCTCCAGCACATCTGATTAAGGATCATTATTAAACAACATTGATCTCTTTCTTTCAACACATAAGCTACCATTCAGCGGCAAAATCGAGATATTCTTGACGTAGTTTTACTTGTCGAGGTTGGATTCTGTGGATACTGCCACAATTTTGTGATAATGTCTTCTTTCGTTAAACATTTGGATGTGGAATAAACATAATAAAGAGTCCCGTTTTGGCAACTTAGAAGTCACAACATTGTTCAATGTTTATGGATAGAAGGTAGGATTTTTCAGGATACTCCTTGGGCATGATTTTACTCTGACATAGAGTGCAATGCCCATTTGTTTTATATTTAATTTAATTAACATAGTGGTCTGTAAATTTCAGTATGTCTGGATCAGTTCTGAATGTATTTCCTCTTTTTTCTGGAGGACAATTTAATCCTCTTTATCTTTTGAACTTTCCTTTCTATTTTCGTTTATCCCTTTGATGAAATTCAGAGTGATGAAATCTTGTTTATCTTGTTTCACATACACGCAGTCACAAAAAATAAATAAGCAAATAAATAAATAAACAACACCTTCATCCTCCTTCTATGACAATTTGTTTGACCTTCCAAAAAAAGAGAAGAAAGCTTTCTTTTAGTTTACCCAAGATAACCACCTGGCTCGTTTATCGTCCTGTTTCAAATTGGATAGTAGTTCAATATATCCAATGCCCAGGTAGTTGAAGGTTTTTTTTTTTGCTCAAACTGTAGCCTTTTGAACTGCATTCACAAATAACATAAAGAAGCCTTTGCGATAGAATGTGTAAGATATGTCCGATGCAGATGGAAGCAGGTAGTCCTTCCTTTTAAGCAGTTCTCCTTGTTCGTAGGTTGCATGCGTACAAATTTATTCATTGTCAGTTCTTTTTTCAACATACATATATATTATATTTCATATAAATTTCTTTACATCAAAGATGTAGTAATTTGAAGGTGATCGTATACAAGTTGTTGCATTTAGGGATGCTTACTGTCCCTTCTTTTTTTCTTTTAATTAATTTATTAAAATAGTATCACAAATGCTACTCATTTTGAAATATTACTTAACACACTAATTTACTTGTGTTTTCCTTGACAATGTAAGGGAAAGATGAGCTGCTTAATGATCAACGACATTGATGCTGGTCTTGGTAGATTTGGTGCTTACCAGTTACTCTTGATACCCTCTATATTTATTCTTTTGTTGGGAATGTAGAATTGCCTCATCAATGTTATGCATGTACTAATTCATAATAGAAAAATATATGTTCCTGTCTCGTCTTATGTAGGAAACACTCAGATGACAGTTAACAATCAAATTGTTGTTGGAACACTCATGAATCTGGCAGATAATCCTACAAGAGTGAGTGTTGGACAAGATTGGCGCGAAGCAGATATTACAAATAGAATTCCTATCATTGTCACTGGGAATGATTTCTCAACAATTTATGCCCCCTTGATTCGAGATGGAAGGATGGAAAAATTTTACTGGTAGGTATCCTGATCAATACAATTACTAAACCTTTCTACTCTAGATTATAGTAGAACTTAGATAAAATCAAGTATGCTGCTTTCTTTGTCCTTTACCAAGATGTACGAAAATGTAAATATTAAAATTAATGCTCAAGAGGGAAAATGGTTTTTTTTTTCCCTTTTTTTTACTGTAAAGAACCTTTCTTTATTTTTTTTAAGCTTAGCCTTTATAATTTTTTTATTTATTTAAGGGTATTTTGGGTATATTTTTGTTAAAATTTACCTTGGAAAAGTTATGGATTTAGCTATTAACTGTAATATGACGGTATATATTTAATGAAATCGAAAACTAAAGATATACTTTTTGAATAGACCTAAAATATAGGGTGTCAAAAGGTAGATAACCCAATACAAATCTTTGGGAATGAGAGACGATGAAGAATCTCCCAGCCAATCTCTTCCCATAAATAGCACATTATTTTTGACAAGTGACGAATCTAAGAGCTGAATCTTCATGGGCTTCGAACTGAACCTCTGGTTATCATATCCATTAGATTTCTTTACTCCTAATAAACACAACCACATAATTTATGCTTTAATGGAAACCTCGATTTCTATTTGCATAGAAGGTCAAGTCCATTATACAATTTTGAACCCAAGCAATGAAATGATCTTCATAACCTCCTCTTCTTTCCCTTCAAAGAGTATCTCTCACCAACATTTTAACAATCTTCCATTACTGAATACTCACAACTTGATGCAGTGAAGGAGTCCCTTCTCTCAATCTCTTTAGGATTTATGCAAGAAGAGAGACACAACAAATGACTTGTTTTTACACCATTCATTCTCACATCATGTTTAGTCTCTATTGAAGGAATTAGGAATCATGTGTAGGGCCTAGGAGATGCAAGGAGCTGCTCGATTTTCTTTTCCTTCCAATTTTAGCGATAGGGGTAAAATTTTGTGGAAGGTCTATTTTAGCTATTTTTTGACGTATTTGGCTACGAAATAAATCGTAGGACTTTCAAGAAGCGCAGGGGCAATAGTTTGTTATGGATAAAGTAAAAGATTGGGTTACTTTGTGGGTATACCGTGATAGAGAGTTTGGCTGTACCATTTTCTCTGATTTGGTTTGGAGCTGGGCACCATTGTAGTAGCCTATGTTCGTTTTTTTGGTCAGATCCTTGAGGAAATCTCTTCTTCAAACCATGTATTTTTTTTACCATTAATATATTTTGTTTCCTTGTTCAGAAAAGCAAAATCTTCTTTTATGGTAATGCTTTCTTTTCGGCATCCACACATACTTTACGTCAGGAACCGCATATTATTAAAACCCACTGGAAACACACTTCCTATTAAAGGGAGTTTGAGGTACTGCAAATTTCATTCATTCACTGAACAGCCAATATTATTAGCCGCGAGTGGTAAAGCCATTTCTCTATCGCTTGCCATGACTTTCCCATGTTAGTTTTTATCTTATCCCGGGAAGCAACCAAACTGCAAGAGAACTTGACATCTGAGTTGTTCTTGGATGTGAATGGTAACCTGAGAACTGTGATTTTGTAGTGCTGTTTTTTATATCAACTAATGGAAGGTTATATTGTCTTTTATAGATTGGTTTTGGCCCTAAGTTTGAGTGTTATTCTATGGTGAGAGTATTATGTTAATATAGCTGAAGAACGACAGACCTTGGGGTAACCAAGGTCTAATATCTTGTAGGTGTTCCACCTTTAGTGGATTGTGGTATTGAAATACAAGGCTTTCTCCAACAAAATCAACTAATCTGATTTGAACCACGTTTCTTTTCTTTTTCTTTTTTTTTTCGTGAGAACAATTTGAACCACTTATTGCTGTGTCTTGTACAAATGTTTTTAATTGTATGCAGTTAACGGCGTTTCCTTATCTATATTAATTAGCAATAATAAAGTTTTGTGTACCATGCTAGTGCACTATTATTGTTGCTGCTTTTTTTTCTTCACTAGTGTGATATTCTTATGTTTAATGTGAATTTTGCGCATCATTTGTGGATATATTGTGATTGCTTATGCTAGTTTTGATGTCTACAGCTATGGCAATAATTTATTGACTGAGGTAATTTAGCTACCCTGTTGTTTTCTGACATGTTGCTGTCTGGGAAACAGGCAGCCAAATCGTGAGGACATTGTGAATATCGTCCACAGGATGTATGAGAAGGATGGCATATCTAGAGATGAGGTTCTAAGCATTGTGAACACATTTCCTAATCAAGGTATCTTTTTTCTTCAATTTTATTGTTTTTGTACGTATAGATGGTATATTAGCAATAACAATTTGAATGCGCCTAATAGGTAGCCTTGGATACAAGTTTTCTCAAAAATAAGAAAAATACTTTGCATATAAGGTATTGTACCAGCTTATAATACATGTTAAAGTATCTTTGTAGAAGACGGTGAGTGCTGTAATCACAATTTTTATTGTCATCATGGTTCTTCGGGTTAAATATTACATTTATTATCCTCATTTTATCTTTCATAATCTCTATACTTCTCATACTGTTAGCTAGGTTTTCTTTGAATGTAGTCCGTGTTGCTCTCGCTCTCTCTCTGTGGATGACAAGCAACCTCCTCACTGATGAAAATTAATTACATGGAAAGGGTGAACAAGGGAATCCATCAAAACACAAAAAGTACAAGAAAGTGCAAAATAAGAAAACAAACGATGAAAAGAAAATGAATCAACCAGTGAAGAGCAAAACATCAATCAATTCCAAACAACATCCTTCCAGTTAAGGACTAGCGGAGAAAAAGAAAATCCCTTGAAAAAGAAAATCCCTTGAAAGCTTTATCAGTGGAAGGACATAATTGGAGTTCTTTGCTTTCTCATAAATGACAATCACATCCATCTCCTTTTCCTCAAAAATACTGAAACTTCTTTCCAACCAAATGGACCAGAGTATAGACATGCTTAACTCTCTCATTTGATCACTTCTATGCAAACTCTATCAAGACGAGCACTGAAAATATTTCCTTCATATGGAATTTCATGGTTTGTAGTTGCTGGTTCTTTTTGAGATTTCATGATGATGAAAGAATGGAAGCACTCTTAGAATTAAATGGAGCCTATTAAACAGAGTGTTAATTTACCATTTCTCCTAAAAGCTTTAGCTATTAAGAGTTGGGCTACATTAGTTTTAATATCTAAACACTTTCCCTCATGTGTGGGCTGGATAATGGTAGTCGTGTTGGTGAATATCAATTGAACAAACCTAACATGTAATGACAATTAATATAGAGTGTAATTACTGGGGTTTGAACTAAGGATCTTCTGCTCTGATATCATGTTAATTTATTATGTTTTCCAAAAGCTTAAGCTATGAGGTCAGCTAACATAAATTTTAATATGTTAATACCAATGTAGACAACGATATGTGCGCATCTAAGAATTCAACTAAACCAATGTAGCATATTTGACAAGAAGTCTAGTTTATTTTTTTTCAATAAACATCAAGACTTTATTAAGAAGTATAACAGGGGGGGAGTCCACCTAAAACGTAAAACAAAAGCATTAACTATGTGGATACATTGACTGAATCAATCCTTATAGTATCTTTATCTTCATTTGTGCTAAATACATGTTCACTATTGTCCTATATTTTTGTTGCAGTTCTCGGTATTCCATTTGCTTTACACTTCTCTTTTTTGCCCTGTATTGTGTTAATAGCGTATGCTATATTTTCCAGCTTTTGGTATGTACATAACATCTCTTGTTGTCTAAGTGGATTTAGGGTGTCAATCGAAGGGTAATATACTTTTTTTCCCTTTAAAATCAAGCAAATAATACTTGTGGACAATGGTAATTCAATTGGAATATACCAAATTATGAAGTTCAAGGTTTTCCTTATCAATTTGTTTGTTTGTAATTTACTTACTTGTTTATTTGTCACGTTTGATAATTGCACAGCGCTGGATTTCTATGGAGCTCTAAGGTCACGAACATATGACAGGTCTATTTCTAAGGTAGCAACTATCTTATTTTAGATTTGCGAACTATTGCAACCCAATTAAACATTTTCAATCTTACAAATATTTTGAAAAACATGATATGTGAGCAAACTTGTTGCACCTATAAACCAGATGGATAATTCTTCTTTCCATATTGTAAATTCTTTTTCCCTTTCCTCACTTTTTGCATCTTGGTCAAACACACACACATATATATATTTGGCAACATTGGATGTGAAAGGCATCTTTGAGGTAACCGCATAGTTCCTATGGGGTGGAGACAATGGGGTCAGACTCTAAATTTTCCTTCTTTTTGCCACATTTTGCTCAAGGAATTAAAGGGGATAATGCATCCAGACTCTAAATTTTCCTTCTTTTTGCCACATTTCGCTCAAGGAATTAAAGGGGATAATGCATCTAATTTTTTGCAAGGGCTTAAAGGGGTTAAAGGGAATCCTCTTCCTTTAATTGATGATGAAAATATTTTGCTTTTAAATGCTAGAGAGAAGCTCCTCCTTCTCCTTAGAATCCTAACAGTTCTCTTGTTTCAATGGTCATATTTCTTCGATCAAAATAGGTATTAGAATCTATCATGTGTCACGAATAGTTCTATCAGGAATTTCGGACTCGTAATAAGGTTTTTGTACTAGATGTCATTTACTTTGGAGGGTCAACTAGCTTTTCTGAAAGAAACCGTTTATCTTGGTTCAATCTCGATATTGAATTGGGAGTTGCTTTTTGGTTGCGGGACGTGGTGGGTCAAGCCATCAATTCAGAGAATGAAACTAGTTTTCAGAAGAAATCTAGAGGTTCTTCCTACACTTTGCTGGTGAGCAACAAGAAATACTTGAGAAGTGTCTTCTTGAAGATTATGAAGATCAATAGGGGAGCTGTTCCCAACATTGTTGTTCTAGAATAGGAGAATCTTAAAGGCTAGAAAGACTTCAAAAAGTGTTTGGCCAATTTGATTTGTGGTAAGCTACGGGGCACAACTATGGTGCCTCTAAAGAATTAGCATACCTTGGTCCTAGTTCAAAAGCGTATTGAAGATGATGTAGCCAAGAGATGGGAAGAGAGATTCTTGCCCAAGATTCTGATCGGAACTCATCCCATACTAGGCCCACACTAATTGCCACAAACTCATCGATAGAACTCATCCTTAAAAACCGGCTTGTTGGGAGAGGGAGCCTATAGGTTTATAAGCCACCAACTAATCCCATATGTGGTCGATACGGGATCATAACACCACCAAGCTTCCGACACCGATGTCCACGGCGGCCCACGCTAGCCTTCCTAGGTCGCCCCTTCCATAATGTGGGCGGAGCGTGGGGTTTGAATCTGATACCAATTGATAGAAACCCGTTCCATACTGAGCCCACACCAATTGCCACAAACCCATGGGTAGAACCCATCCCTAAAAGTCGGCTTGTAGGGGGAGGAAGCCCATAGGTTTATAAGCCACCAACCAATCCCATACTTGGTCGATGTGGAATCATAACACATTCAACCTTGGAAGACGTGAAGGGAGGATGAATTCACTGGTATCATTCATAAAAGAACCAATCCAACATTTCAAGGCAGGAATTGGACCTTAGCGACTTTCATTGTCAGAAATTGTGTTGAAGATTCTTGGTAAAGCATTCAACTCGGGCTATGCAAGAAATTAAATAGGAATGTTGACATAAGTCTGTTTCAAGTGGATAAGGCAGTGTTTTGGAATGTGGAAATTGAGAAAGATTAATTTTATTCCTCTGAATGCTAATGTATTATACAGCCCTTTTATAGATGATTGTTCATCTAGTAATTAGGGAAAAAAAGCCTATCAAATCTCCTAAAAACAGTTACAACTAAAAACAGGAAATAATCATCAAATGAGAATCGGGTAATAATCAGCCCATATTCTCAGACATATCCTAGGAGACTAATCAGCTAATCTGACAGTTGTAACTTGTACTAGGAAACAAAATATTCTACAGTATTCTACATGGACCTTGAATAAAACAGTGAGGGATGAAGTTTGCTTGTGGGGTAAGGTTAAACTTTGGTGTGCACCGAGCATGGAGATTGTCGCATGGATGAAGGAACATTGGAATGTTGTCAAATTCCAGTGGCAATACTCATTGTTTGTTGTGGTAGGTCTCCACTGAATATGTGGAATATTCATGTTTTCAGAATAATAGAGAAGTGTGGTGGTTTGCTTGACGTTGATCAGGATTCGGCTGACCTGAGATTCCTATCCTGCGGACGTCTATGGCCGAAGGGCCACAATCAAGGATTTATCCAGAGTTATGGGGCTTCTGTGTTGGGGAACAAAGACTTGACTTGGATTTTTCACACTGAACGACTGGAGATACAACTTCCATGGAGTCTACAACAATCAGTGGTTTGGAAATGAACAATCAGTAGAAGAAGCTAGGAGGCTCGGGGATAGCACCACTCATCTTACGGCCTGGGAGCAGTTGTGCAAACCGAAGAAGGTAGGAGGCTTGGGGATCGGCAACATTAGAAAAAGAAACGAAGCTTTATTGGAAAAATTGTTATGGAGAGTCCCTTTGGAGAAAGATGCATTTTGGCACAAAAATATTGCAGGGAAGTATGTGTTCAATCGAAATAAAGGGGACTCAAGGCCAGCCCTTGGAAATTTGTACAGTCCATTGCAGAAGGTTTTTTCTGGTGCATCAAGTGGAGGGTGGGTTTTGGGGAGATTAGTCAGATTTTGGGTGGACGTTTGGTGTGAGGAGGTGGCATTGAGCGCAAGGTTCCTGGCATTATTTAGGCTCTTGTACCTCCATAATGAGCCCATTGTGAACTTTTTCAATGCTAATAATAGGTTTTTTTTTCATTTTTCTCTTTTTTTGTGGGGGGTGGGGTGGTGGGGGGAGGGGGGAGGAGGGGGTGGGGGTGTGCAGCTTTGCTTGGGATTCCCAAGGAAGTTGACGGACAGGGAGTTGAGGGAGGTTTCAGAGCTAGTTTCTGTTCTAGAGAGGATGGAATTGAGGGGAGGAATGCAGGATAGAAGAAGTTGGCTTCTAGACATGAGTGGTCTGTTTTATGTCAAGTCCTATTTTTTTTTTCTTTAGTGGACGAACCTTCAGCCATGCCTTTTCCTTTCTAAATAGAAGCTGGAAAACCTGCATTCCTTCAAAAGTTAAAATTTTTTGTTGGATTTTCGTCTTGGACAAGCTGAGCTCTAATGATTTGATGCAGTGAAGACGCCTTTTTCTTTCAATTTAACCAGGATGGTGCATTTTATGCAAAGCAGATGGGGAAACAATGAACCGTCTGTTCCTTCATTGTTTCTTGTACCACATCTGGGCTTCATTGCTGAAAGAAATAGGAATATCCTAGGTCATAACTGGAACTGCTTGAGTTTTCTTTACCAACTGATTTCAGCCACGGGGGTAATGGAGGGTTTGCTATGCTAGCAATTTTTCGGGGAATTTGGTTAGAGAGGAATTATCGGATTTTTTAAGTTCTTGGAGAAGATAGTTTTGTTTTGTGGGATAAAATAAAGTATTGGGTTTCTTCATGGATATACAATGATACATAGTTGGGTAAATCCGATATTGTCATATCTAGTTTGGAGTTGGGACCCCTTTTTTTTATAGCCTTTCTCCGTTTTTGCCTGTTGGCTGACAAAATCTCTTCCTCCCTTCGGTATTTAATGATTCTTGACCACTAGTACAATCCATTTCTTGTTTCCAAAAAAACAAAAAAAATGATAAAAATGACAATGGAAAGGGGACAAACGGTCCTCAAAAGGCAAAATAGGAACAGAAAAAAAAAATGAAAGAATTGATGATTTGCTAATCCTACTTTTTATAGGCTGGCAGAGAATCAATTTGTTAGAATTTTGAGCCTAAATCTAGTTGACAACGCTATGTTCTAGTGCTATCTGAGCCTTTAATTTTGTCAATTGAGTCTTAAGTAGTCAAAAATCCGTTTTAAGGGTTTTCTTTGGAAGCCACAGCTTAAGTGACTTCTAGAATTACCCAAGTTTGACTTTTTTAAGGATGATTTATTGTGTATATATATATGTATATATATATGTATATTGTTATTGTTTCTAAGAGTCTTTAATTCATTTCTAAGTCCTTTCTTTAGAGCCCAAAAAAAAAAAACAAACCAAAAAAAGTCCTTATTTTGGAGATAATGAGGTGAATTTCTTGTTTTGTTTTCTAACCAGCTATACCTGGATGGTTGAAAAGTAACCTTTTAGTGCAATGCCAGAATAATAATAATAATCTATCGAAAATTAAGTGGTTCATCATTATTCAAGAATGCAAGTAACTTTATAATAAATTTAAGGGTGTAAACTTGTGTATTTTCTATGTCACTGTTTGACGCATAGTTCATGTATGTGACCAAGCGTAACAAGTCCTACGAGATGATGAGTGCACATGTATTAACTGATTTGTCTTCTGAAATAGTGGGTTGACGACATTGGAGGTGTTGAAAATCTTGGAAGCAAACTCTTAAACAGAAGAAAGAGTGACAAACTTCCTGTTTTTACTCCTCCAAAGGTAACTTTGACCAACTTTAATATATAATTTATATATTTTTTTAATCAGCATTCCTCGTGATGAATGTCATATTACCAGTTGTTACTTTGCTTTTCTTCCCAAAACTATCTATTTTTTATATCATTGCTCCAACAGAACAGGAATAGCAACTCTCACTTGTGAAGTAGCCATTTGTATACGTGTGTGTATGCATGTGCATGTGATAAATTTGATAAATCTTCCTATATTTGTTGATTCACTAAGAATACGGGAAACAAGGGCATTTCCTAGTCTGTTGCAGCAAAGTCAGAGCACAATACTTATGTCCTTTTTTCAATTTCTTCTCTTGGACGGGTGCAATGCCAGTGTAAAAACATTGCTTCATTGTTGTTGCTTTATAAATTCAGACACAAAGGTGCATAGGGATTTTAGGCAATGAGATCGAGAGTGCTGCAATCCATTTACATTGCATTTCGTAGTGGACTTTAATACTTTTTCCATAACGAACCACGAGGTTCTTGTTCTCCCTGTCGTCTGCTTGTCGATTTAGTTATTAATTTTCTCATGCACTAGAAACGAGGTATAAATCAAGCAGCCTTATAGTCATTGATATCTTTACGTTTACTGGTATTTTCTTATATTTACCATTATTTTCTTGAATCTTTTCTTGCTAAAAATTCTCGATTCTAAAAGATATTTCAGTACCCTTGGGTTGTCCAAAACTTTGCTGAAATTATAGGTACATTTCATGATCGTAAGCAGAGATAACTGTAGAACTAGGTTCTTGCAGAAATGGAGATTTGTTTTCTGTGCTGTTTTTTTAATATATTTTTTATTTTTTTCTTTGAAAACCAGTCTGCACAGGACTCTCAAATAACCTTTTGATTGTTCTCAAGAGAGCCTAAGACAGCAACAAAAGCTCATACCATGATCAGTAATATTCGACAGTGAGAATACAAGAAAGAATTTTGAGTAATATATATCCATTGACTATACCTTATTTGTGTGTTCCTGGTATTTAGCTATCAGTTGACATTTGTTTTATAAAAACAGAACTATAGGTTTCAGTCGCCAAGTCATAATTGATTTACATTTCCATTTTCATTTAAAGAAAGTAGCGTCACTAGTATTCTAGAGCGCCCAGTTCCCTCTTCTTTTTTTTCCCCTTTATTTTTTCCCTGTTTCATTTCCTTGTCATGGCATTTCAGAATTGAACTGAATCATAATTTCTGACACCTTTGAAAATACACTAATGTTGAGAAAGTTTGAAGTTGCACGTTGCATTTCATACCTCGTTACTCATTTGTTGGTCTCGAGACTGAAATTTTAGTTTGGTAGGGTGATGATGGGTTTCTTATTTTTGCTTTTGCATGAACAGCAAACAGTTGAGGCCTTGCTTGAATCAGGCTATTCTTTAGTCGAAGAACAGCAGCTCATAATGGAGACTAAACTTTCAAGGGAATACATGAAGAACATTGATGACTAGAATTTTGGACGTCCTATCCGTAAACAATTAAAAAAGGAAGAGAATTTCGGATGTCGTAGCTTGGTCTAATAAAAAAATTTGTAATTGGAATGCTGCGTCATATGTTTATAGGAATTGCTTTGTGTGGAATTCAAGTGTGCATTTTTCGAAACTAGTTTTCACTGTTGTTATCATGTTATCATCTTAAATCAAGTCGAAGTTTCTCAAGTCTATCAGAAAAATGATTCAGCTTGTGTGGTCTTTGTGAAACTCTTTAGCGATTCGCTTGCCAAGTTCTAGCTCATGCTTGAGGTTGATATAGTGAAGTTTGTTATTTTATTATAAAATATATTTCATTTTTTAGACAGTATTGCTGGAACCACGGAATTATTCCCATCATCTATTGTGAATGTCCAGGATATTAAAATGTAAATGGTAGCAAGTAGTACCTACAGCATCCTCGCAACACATATGGCTTCAATTAAGGAGAAGCCGTACCCGATTTCAACTTACCATCCACTGCATAAGAAATACCAGTTTTGAGGTGTCATCACAGAAATGAGAGCAAATAGCATAATTTTATTGTGCCAATGAAATAAATAGCATAGCCTTAATCAGATCTGGTCTTGGGTAACCCTATTCATCTTGATTGTATCACAAATTTCCAAGAATGTTGCGAAGTGAACATTGGGATCCTCATAAGGCAAGGTTTTGTTGCACCATATTTATTAAGGTTGGCTTTAACTCAAAATTCTTAGCATTGATTGCTTGTCTCTAAACCCCAAAATAGTTCTGGGTGACAGCGGGCATAAAATAATCTCAAAGAGTCCATGGAGGATTTTCTTCTTCTTGTGGTATGACTACAAGCTCTTGACTCTTCTCTTCTCGAATTCTACAAAGTGTTCTTTCGATTTTCGAATCCAATGGCAAGGGGCCAAAGCACACTAATCTTTGCATCAACTACAAATGTCAATCATAAAAACAATTTAAACTAAAGGAATGCAAAATAAAGGCCTAAATTAAAATTGAAGTACTCAATGTACAATAGTAATAAAAACTAAGTAAATTCAATCCCCACGAATGGCGGCAAAAACTTGGTTGCATGCAAGTGTACACGTTACAAGTAATAAAATGTAAGTAAGAGTATCAAATTCTACAGGCATTCGATTACTAGGTTTTTGTTATCTATTATGTTTCAAGCACTTCTAGTTTTATCTAGACAATATCAATTTAATGGTGATGTTAATTAAAAAAAAAAAAATTCGTAATGACCCGTCTTTTCGGGCCATCATGTAATTCGTTTAAACATTGTTTCTTAACTTTAATCTTACTTACTAGTAAGAAAAATATTAAGTTTTTTTTCCCTTTTAACATACTTGAAAACTAGTGCAATATCTATTGCAGCATAAATTGAAACATAAATATAAAACTTGGCTTAATAAACATTCAAAAATATACTTGAAAACATACTTGGATACATTCTTAAAATTGTTGCGACTTTCTTTACAACAGAATTTAAAACACGAGTTTCACATTTGACTTAATAACCATTCAAATCATTCAACATAATATATTTTAAAAATGTTTTCATAAAACATTTCTTAAACGTTTACTTTCTTGAAATTCTTGCAGCAAAATTTTTTTTTTTTCCAAATAATGAAAACGTTTTCTTGATCCAGCAGAAGACTTCCTATAGTGGTATTTATATCTAACCATTGCATCTATCTCTCCGTGACATCGAGTTCTTCAACTAGTCATATTAGTTTCTTATAAAATTACCTATAATATGAAGAAACTTGTAATGAGCTTTAAACATAATCTTACAAATTTTTAAAATATTAATCTTAAAACATAGCCTTTAAACTTTTCTCATAAAATTTCTTCGTTAACCTTTTCTTGTAAATAATTTTCATAAAATGTTTTTCATAAACATCCCTCATAAACATTTCTTAAAGAGTTTTTCATGAACATCTCTCATAAACACATCATGAAAAGGAATGCAAGCAAGGTCATTATGCATAATCTTAATTATGCTCAATTATGAACTTCTTATTATCATTCATAACTTACTTGAACTTCTTTACATCATTCTTATCTTTTCTTTATCTTAAGTGTTTGTACCAACATCATCAATTATAAGATTATATACATAATGTTTCTCTTATGGAAGATTTAGGACCATTGAACAACAATGCCATAACTTTAACATAACTTGTATACTTCACATCTAGGAGGCTAGTACGACATTTTAACTATCATAATTGATTTACCTTCTTGTAAAGTTTAGTGAGCATTTACAATGCTAAATATATCTTATGCTAGAACTTAGCATTGAAACATTAAACAAAGCAAACGCAAATACATTGCAATTCATAACTTGAACTTTCTAAACTTTATGCACACCATAGCATAACAAATTATTCATAACAATTGCAATACATTTCAAACATTTATAAAGTATTTGAAATCCATTTTCTTCATGCCATAGGTGAGGTCAGAAACTTACTTAGATAACGCTTTAGTGTTCCCATTTCATTCTTTTTTCCTTTTATTAGTCGGCTTTTGTGTCCTTTTTTAAATGACACTTGACTATTAGCTAATCTTTCTTATTATCGACTTACTCGATCGATAATGGAACTTAAACATTAACCATTCATTACTTTTCCTTAACCTCGATCTTATCGGTTCATTTCTTCGTTACTTAACTTGAACATTCTTTAGTCAAACTTCTCGTCTTACTTAACGATTTCATTATTTAACATGATATAGAATATTTTCTGTCTAAGGGTATCTCGCTAATTTGAAGTGTTTGGCTTCGTTTTAGTAGTTTTCTTAAAAATGATGATTTACCCTTAACGGGTTCTTTGTAAGTCACTTAGCTTTACTAAACTTTTCATTTTATTTCATTGTTTCATTGCTTACGAGGCACAAAAAAATCCTCGCTTAGAAGCATTTTCCTAATTCGGTCGTTTCAAGGTCCGTTTTGACCTTTTTATAAAAAATGACTATTTTGACCTTGATAGGCATTAGAAAACTTTCAAAACTCTTTTAACCAAAACTTATGTTTCCTTGATTCTCATAACATTAAGAAAACCCAAACATCAGTTTCTTTTCTGTGGAAAAACTACCCGTAACGTAAAAATCTTAACAATTACGCCTTTAACATTTTTCTCTTTCATTTCTTGATAAACACTTTAAATTCTTTCAAACTTGGAATCAATGGTTACTCACTACCTATAGTAGTGCAGAAAACTAACATTTCATAGTGAAAATTTTTATGTCACATGATTTTAAGTTTTGGCCTAAAACACAAAGGCCCCGTTTTTTTTTGTTTTCAAAATTTTTAGAAATATTTTCACACTCTTTTCAAGGTAAAGATTTTAAAAACACTCTCAGTATGATTCTTAAAAAATTCTCATTTTTCAAAACAAAAACATTTTCACCTATTTTGAAAATAATACCAAACAGCTCCAAAAAATCTTAACATTTTTCCCTAGGACTAAAAATACTGATCTTGTACTAAAACATCCAGTTTTTTACAAGGATCAAAACTTGCAGAAGATCCTTGGTCAAATTCAAACCATTTCATAACATTTTCTTTTTTACAAAATTTTGTGCTTAAAATCTCATAAAATTCATAACTTAAAATCAGTATAAAATTTTCGTGACCCATTCATGACTATAAACCGTTTCAATGATATCCATAACTTTTATGTTTTACTTTTATCAAAATCACATATTAATGGCATTTTTGAAAAGGTAGAACAAAAATCAACGTGTTTTAGCTTGTTCAGGTTAGAATTTGAGTGAGATTTGTTCACAAAATCTGGATTGATATTTTCAATAAACCTAATGTTGAACTCAAAGAATGGTTCAACCTCTAAGGGCCTCAAACACTAAAATCTTTCAAAAATGCTCTTTAAACACTTTTATGACATAGTTTTTGCATAATTTATTTTTGCAAAGTTTAATCTCACTTTAACATTCCTGAACATAGTTTTAGGTATTTAATACTCTATATAATCATGCCATAGTATCCATTTATGTCATGGTCCAAAACATTTTATCAAACATCTTAATTGTCTAAACTTTGTGTTATGAGAAAGTTTGTCACACTTTCTCATTTTAGCATTAGACCTTTTTTTTTTTTGTAATTATCTAACATCATTATCATCCACATAATCATAAATACAATCATGTCATAAAGTCTCTTTACATTCAATAGTCCATTTATTTACATCAAACACTTGGCATGCATAAAAAAAACATAAACTTAACTTAGTTCCAAGAGTTAAGAATTCACCTAACTATTCCAAAGTGCTTCTCCTCTCCTTTTGGCACTTGAAAGCTTCCAAAATCCCTTGACATCAAGTTCATATCATACCATAAATATCCCTTTCAAAATTGGAACAAAAACCCAAGATCACAATAGAAAAGTTATAAGTTTTTACCTTAAAACAACTTAAACTTCTTCTGTGTCACTTGTTCTTGTCCCCTTGGATCATTTGGAGGCTTAAATCATCAAAATTTAGAGAGAGAAGGGCTTTGGAAAGATAGGTAGATTTGCTTTGAGTGGGAGAAAATATGAGCAATTTTCATGGACTAAAACTAGCCTTTTATCTCAAAATACCCTTAGGTATTTATGGAACCCACACTAAGGACTAAAATGAAAGAATTTTGGCTCCAAAAACATAGCCACCACTGGTTTTCTCAAAGGGAAGAAGTGGCCATTTTTACACCTTTTGGGTGTCACTTTAGTGCACATCAACCTTTAATATTCTAAATTTACACTAACAGTATTTATCATATACTATTGGTAAACTTTCTTGTATTACCAATATATTTCCTACACTGTTATAAGCTTCCACAACTTTTCATGTTCATCCATATCTTCTACACAGTATAATTCTTATACTACTTAGCTTTATATAGTATAATTTCTATATTACATTATTTGATGCAATATAATTTCCATATTGCTTAACTTTATCAGAATAATCCTTATGCTGTATTATTCTAATACTGCATCATTTTTATATTGTATTTTTCATATTTTCCATGCATTATTTTTTTCTTTATAGTATTTCGATCTTAAAATTCATTGTAACTTTTTCTGCAACAATTAAAATTTCTAGCATATTTTCATAACATTCCTTTCTTGTTTAAGACTGTGGCATGATTTTTAATCTTAGCAGTCCTATTTTCACTTTTATGAAATTTATCATAAAAATTATATTTAAACAATAATCCTCGTGACATTCTTTACGTTCTTAAAATATTTAATAAATTTTCAAGCATAAGCTTTTTAGCTTACAAAATTTCTACTTAAATTACTTAACATCTTTCCTTAATTATTGTAGATGTGATGTACAAAAAATTCTCAAGCGTCACAAAATTAAAATAACTAAAAAGAAATTAATAAAAATAAAATCAATAGAATAATTAAATTTAAGTAACTAATAATAAAAAGGTTTAGAGGAACTATTTCGCATAGTTGTCATTATGCTTGGTAATCGCCTA
Organism: Artocarpus hirsutus; assembly: GCA_946598075.1. Classification (NCBI taxonomy): domain Eukaryota; kingdom Viridiplantae; phylum Streptophyta; class Magnoliopsida; order Rosales; family Moraceae; genus Artocarpus; species Artocarpus hirsutus. Next base: position 49,266 of record CAMOHE010000453.1, read on the forward strand.
GATTATTGTCAATTTATTGGCTTAAAACACTCATGTATCTCAACTCTCCTCTCAAAGGTGTACAATTGAGAAATGCCCAGATTAATTAATTCAATATGTCCCTATTTATAACCAGTTATTAAAGGCTCATTAAGTACAAGCTCTATTAATTAGCCACAAAGAGAATAATAAGTCTCCCAACTCTACATTTATTTCTCAAACCTATAATTAGAATCCTTCTTTTTTAAGTAATAATCCTAAATATAAAATCAACTAATCGGTGATATATCAATTAGAGGCATTAAAATTACAGAAACGCAAGTAAATATAAATGGCAATTAAATTGCAATAAACCAAGGCAATTAACCAAACACAATTTTTACTTAGGTCCATAGCCCTCTAGAGAAAGCAATTTAGCTACACATAATCACAAACAAATCTAAAATAAAAAACCAAACCATGAAAGTAGAATCCATAGCAATTTACAAGAATTTCAAAAGAAAGAAGAGAGAAAAGAGATAAACTAACGATGGAACTCCAATGATCTTTAAGCTCTTTTTCTCCTCTTCATGGAAACACAAAATGACCGTTATGATTCTTCCAAAACCAGCTCCAAAATTCTTCTCCAATTCTTCCTCAAAATCATCACATTCTTTGGCTCAAACAAAGAGCGCGCAGGGGCAAAGAAAAAAGTTCACAGCCATGTGTGTTTGAAAAAACTAGGCCTGGAGCAAGAAGAGATGCACGCTGCCGCATAAAGTAATATGGCACGGCTACACGTGTTGCTTTTGGGGCGGCTTGATTCTCTAACCTGCACGGTCGTGAGTTCCCGTGCAATGCTCTGAAGCCTGGTGTTGGGGCACAACTTTGATGGTGCTGAGGTGTGGGTATCCCGATCCAAAGCCTCCAAAAGCCTATTCAATTGCTCTCGTTTTTCTATTACACACAAAAATAATGAAATAAGAAAATAAAAATAAAAAATAACATAAAAATATAATAGATGCAAAACATGAAAAACTATAAGTTGTTCAAATATTTACAAAATATATAAGTTAAAGATAACAAATAAAATTCATTTTATCGAACTTTATGCTTGAGGTTAGTTGATTTCATGAAACTTTTGATCTTAGAATTCACTGATCTATCTCCTCGTTGGGCATTCAATCATGAAAAACCTAAAAACAAGGAAAACAAAAACTAAATAAAACAAACCAAGACTAGAACGAAAGAGAAACACTAAAAACAAATCAGTTAAGAAAACAATCTTGAGCGACACGATGCCAAACTTTGATAGGACCTTGAAGGAGAATTAAATTAATCCTTGTTATGATTAAGGTCGTTATTGAGTATAGTTGTGAGAAAGTGTCATTCCCGCAAAGGATTATTCTTAATAAGTTTGTTATCAATTTTGCAACAACAAATATAAATAGGGAGGTTCTCGTTTGAAAACTAAAATTTAAAGAAAATTAAAAAGAAAACATAAAATTTTTAAATCTCAAATGCAAATAAAGTTGTGAAACAATGATGATAAATTGGTTAAAGGATCATTTCACTATTCAACAATGACTATTGATTTAATTATAGTATTGTCTCCGCTTTTCTATTGAAACTTATAACAGTTCATGGCAATAAACTTTGTTATCTTCATCTTTCCTCAGATTGTCGTTCAATAAAATAAGCTCTTTATTAAACCCTTTTCTATTAAATAACCTAAATAAAGCTCTTTAAACTTAATTCAATAGAAGCATTAAGATGAAAAAAATAGGTTGATTCAAGAAACAAACATACAAACTCGGATAACTTATCTTGATTTATGTTCCACATGCAATTATACAAAAACTTGTCTATAGTCAGTTATCACAGTTTGCCACAAATGATTTGAAATACAAAACAATTACAGATTAAAAATTTTAATCTAGCAATAGATAACTATGGGATCATTTTTGCAAGGGCAATCGCTGGAAAGAGCGGTCAAGAGGAAGGGGGAATGACTATTTTATTTTGTTTTTGTTTTTATGGTTTTAAAAAGGTTGTTGTTTATTTATTGGAGGGATTTTTTAATATTTTTGGAAGTAATTAAATTAAGATCAGGCGCCTCTCATTTGATACAAAATAGTGAGAAACAATGTTCGTAAGGAAAATTAACCTCTTTGCACCCAAAACACGAGTACGAGGGTATTTTTTTTTTTTTTTTTTTAAATAGAACGAGTACCAAATCATCACTTCATAAAAAGGTTGGGGCCATTAACAGTTTACCCTTGTGTTTAGTAGGAAGGAAACGAGCAGGGGATAGCCTCAAATATAAGGGTGTTTAAAAAATCTATCAAAATGCTTAAACCGTCCAATTTAGACCAAACCAGTTTTTTTTGGTGATTTTTATAGAGTTTTGATGGATTTTAAACAAATAATTTTAGGTAGTTTAGTTAGTGGTCTGAGCTTTTTGAACTACGCACCTAAACTGCTTGCTCAAATTACCAACCAAACCGCTATATATATAAATTTTTATTTTTAACTATTTTATTATATAAGATAAGTTTTATTATTTTTTATATAGCTTATCTTTCATTTCTCATTACAAGATGTTCTACATGTATAATATAAGCCTTTCCACGCTCCATAATTACATTTTCTATTCATCACATTAAAATAAATTAGGCATAACTCATCAGCATCCAAAAAAACAAAATCAAGTTAAAGGACCAAGTTGAAAGCTGTAATTTAAGTTTAAAATTTTTGTTTAGTTGTACTTTTAACTCTTTAGTTTAGTTGTTGGCAGCGAATGAGTCTAATATTTTTTCTAGCGGAGGCACAATGAAAAAAAAATAAAGATAGAATTTTATCAAATGAATACTGAGTTGTATGTCTTTATGACTAAGTGGGAGCATAGGTATAATTTTTCTTATAAAATGGGGGCAAAACAACATCTTTCAACTATTTAATAAGAGGCATAATTATAATTTTCCATACAAAATAAGGACAGATCTAGTGTTTTTGAGGAAAAAAATTAGTGAAAAAAATACAATTTTTAAAAATTAAGTGGGTACACGTGCCTCTATTTAATATAACTTGCCTCCACTAGTGCTATTGTTGAACTTTGAGTGGTGTTATTTTAACTTTTTAGTTTAGTTATTAGTTTATATCAAAACTTTAAATAGTGAATTTTTAGACATTTTATAATAATTACTAAATATCGAAAACTTTTTTAATCTTAAGCTCAAAACCATCCAAACCGTTTACTAGTGATTTGGTTGATTTGAAATATTAAACTGCACAAACTGTCCAAAAATAAAATTTATTCTTGGTTTGACCGGTGGTTTGGGAAAAAAAGGCCGTCCAAGCCACATTTGAATACCCTTGCTCAAATCATTGTTTGGTTAGAGTGAGGAGGGAAGGGAGAGGAGATATAGAGGGAGAGGGTCTCCCTTCAGGCTCATTATTTTAAATCCTTTAACTAATAGAAATGTCCATTAAATTGAAAAAGAAAGTGTTACCCTTCGTAATAATTTTTTAATATATAGTTTAATAATTAGGCATGTAATTATAACACATTCTTTTATCTCTCCTTCTCTTATACCAAACAACAACGTAAAAAAATTACGTAATTCTATGCATACTTTACATTCTACCTCCTTTTTACTCTCTCCATCCTTGTCATTCTTTATCCCTTCTACCAGACGGAGTACGGAGTTGCAGCAAAGAGCTTTAGAGACCAAAAAATAAAAATAATAAAAAAAAGTTAGACTAGTGCGACTTTACCTCACCGTTTGGTCCAACTCTCTTAGACCATCAAATAATATTTTGTATTCTTTAGCAGTCGAAGTTGACAAAAGCTCCTTACACGAAACTTAAGATAGGTTTCCTCGCTACTATTGAAAGTTGGCCAATTCCAATTCCTTCACACTTTCCCCACCTATTCAGGCAACTGATATGTTATTTCTCTCTATATAAATAATTGGGCAAGCTCGCACGGTTTTGATTTCATTTTTATTTTAAGAAATCATTAACTAGTAGTGTTGCATTCACACTTTTGAATTTTCACGTTAGAAAAATACGACACAGATAGTATTTGTTGAAAACCAATGGAAAGGTTACCTTTATTATTAAAAGAATTCTTTGTAGGCAAACATTAAACATTTACAAATTTTTACAAAGAACTTTTATGAGTTCAGTTATGTATTATCATCATGATTTGCGGGTTTAGTGTAATAACAATTGCACATATTGCAACTGTAATATTAAAGTCTAGTTCGAATACGTTCTACAACCTTAAATTCATAAAACCATTTAGAGACGCTACTTTGGTATGTTACGTTATTAAATACCGGCATTATTTTTCAGGAAGAGTAAATCTTATTGTTGCACGTAAACTATGAGGTCTTTATATAATGTCTCTTTGAACTTTTAATCTTGATAAAATATACTATGAGTTTTGAAATCATTAGCAATTGAGATTCAATAGCTAATGAGCGTTAAAAAGTATGGATCATTTTGATTACAAGATTCACACATGAGGTTCTTTTTGTTTTTTTTTTTTTTAAGATAGAGCTCATTATTTTTTTTTAAAAAAAAATTAAAGCTCAACATGTAATAGAAATTAAAGATAGCTATTGGACCTCAATTGATACTGATTTCAAAGTTCATGGCGTATTTTATCAAAATTAAAAGTTTATGATGTATTATGTAAAAAACAAATAGTTTAACGTGTAACAGTATAATTTACTCCTGCAGAAATGTAAAGATGCTTTTGTAGGACTCTTAGGAAGTTTTATGAAAGGCAATAAGGCATTCTTCATACTCTTTTTTTTTCCTTTTTTTTTTTTTTTTTTAATTTGAATCTTCATTTAACCAAAAGATAGTACAAACAAAGTGGCTGCCACTAGGCACCAAAGATCTTAGATCTGCATGGACCTCAGATCTACGGCGAACGACCTTCCTCCCTCTGCTCTGAGCCCGAACTCCGACTCAGGCCTTGCTCTCCTCCCCTGGCATCACGATCCCCAACCTCGCGAAGGTCTGCAGCCGACAACTTTTTGGACAAAACTCAGAGGCCATTGAAGCAGCGAAGTGTCGGCCCTCGCCGGCCCTCCGACCCTATATTCTCTCTCTCTTAACCTCTCTCGTTCTATCTCTTGATCTCTGTCCTATTCTCATACTCTCATGCTATAATAAAATCAAGAGGAACACGTGGCAAATATACACACACAAATATATATATATATATATATATGGAACTGTATTTGGCTTTTTGGAAAGTATATGATTTGGTGTTGAATGCAATTGAAAAAGTTGTTTGATTAGTGAAAAAAAAGGCTGAAAATGTTGACGCCCGCAGAAAAAGTTAAAAGTGGTTGGACAGATGGTTCTAAAGTGGCGGTCTGAACGTGTGCGATGTTTTGAGATTCATAATATAGACATTGGTAAGATATTTCTTTAGGATACAGTTCTAGTGTCGGCGAGTTCTTCGCCACGTTTTCAATTGGCCTACAGAAACCAGCTCAAGCTCATTCCATAATCTGCCTTGTTAGTCAACCACGAATAATTTACGATTCAGTATTCACACTTTCGAAAACTGTTCTGCTTGCTCGTAGTTTGCATTTGATGCCAAATAAAACAAATCTAAATTTTCTCAATTCATTTAAATATATAGGATTTAAATCTTAAAAATAATTATGCAATTTATTTATTTGTCAAAAATTAATTGGAGGGATATCTAAGAGTATAGATAAATAAAATAACAAATCTTGATTTGGTAATTACATACGCTCTTTGCTAAAATTACCTATTATAAAATACTTTATATTTTTCTTAACAAGAAAAACATAAATACTTAAGATTAAGGGACTGTGATATAATTTGAAGTTTTTCTTATGTTTTTATTTGGTACAGTTAGTAGATCGTGCTCTCCACGTGCATTTTCACCCCCCAAAAAAAAAATAACGGAGATCTTAAATTTCTTGTAAAATTATTAAAAGTAAATTAGAGAAAAATTATACTATTCATTTGAAAATATAAAATTTAAAACTAAAAAACGAAAGAAAAGAAAACAAATAAATCAAAATACACATTCAATCTAAACATGTGTTTTAATAAAAACGTATGCGTGAGAGAGGAAATTTGGCCGTATGTGAATAAACAAGGTATATTTTGTTTGGGGGAAAAAAAAGAGTTAGCAAAATCATATTGGACATTAATTATGAGTAATTACAAAAGGAAAAGCAATTAAAAAGACTACATTAAAAAAATAGTATGGAACATGTGGGGAAAGGAATTTCAATAGGGTAAAATAAAGGAATGACATTTATAAAACTTATAATAATTCAAAGCATCGTTGGGAAAAAATTCAAGTAGGGAAATATTGGAGAACCAAAACCATTAAAAAAAAAAAAAAGAAAAGCTTAAAAGTGGGAGGTCAAGCTTTATATATATATATATATATATAATGTTTTTAAAGAATTTGAAATAAGAATAAATTAGAAAAAAGTATTTTGATCATACATAATTAATAGATAATTCAATAAAGTGAATGTGAAATATATAAGATATTAAGAAGGAAAGATGCAAATTAAAAGCAGGGAAAAAAGGATAAGAAAAGCATAAAAATAAAAGAAACAAAAGCAATAAAAAAGAAGCCCAATAAAATGGAAAAAAAAAAAAAGGAGGTGGAACAAAAAGAGAGTGAAAAGCTCCGAACATGCATAAGGCCATAGGAGAAAGCACATGCACGCAATATTTATGTTAGGATAGATGCACTTAAAATATATGATGTTTGTAAAAGACATATTAATAAATAAATAAATAAAATGAATTTATTTATCAAATTTACGTGTTTGTATTTTTTTGAATACTTTATGAATATCATTAAAATTTTATTATTATCTATGTGGCATTAAATATTATGAGTAAGCGTTATATATAAGAGCGTAATATCTAGGGGTGGTAATTAAAATAAGCAGCAACATATAATTAATTGTACAAAAAGAGAGTGAAAAGCTCCAAACATGCATAAGGCCATAGGAAAAAGCACATGCATGCAATATTTATGTTAGGAAAAATGCACTTAAAATATATGATGTTTGTAAAAGACATATTAATAAATAAATAAATAAATAAAATGAATTTATTTATCAAATTTACGTGTATGTATTTTTTTTGAATACTTTATGAATATCATTAAAATTCCATTATTATCTATGTGGCCTTAAATATTGTGTGTAAGCGTTATATATAAGAGGATAATATTTAAGGTTAGTAATTAAAATAAGTAGTAACATATAATTAATTGTTATAATTAATTATTTAATTAAAATATAAAATTTTTAATAAAGCGTTACTAGTGCAGGTCATTTCTACTGATAATAGCATGGTCTTCTCCAAACTGTTAATGAAGTAAGTCATTAAATGAGTGCAGTGTATATAATTAGATTATGTAGGACCGGGGTATGATATGATATGGACAGCTAATAATTTTCGTTAAATATAGCAAGTTCTAATCACATCGATCGATAATCATATATAAAATAATTTTAAACTTAAGTTATAAACAGACTCATATTTATGGATTTATATATTTTGATTTACTTGGTATAGATTTGAAAATCAATCTAATTCCTTGTATCTTGGAGGCATAACAAAGTAAATATTCAGGAATATTAATATTACAAGATGAAATCCATTCCTTTTATAATGAGGAGTAGATAAATAATCTTCTTGAGTATTGACTCAGGGCTTGAATAATAAAAGCACTCAATTTGTGCTTAACTCATGAATTTATTATTCATTATAGAATTAATGGCATTCAAGGATAAATAAGCAATTAGAGAGATTAACGAATTTCACCTAGCCCTAATTATGAATTATTTATGGAGGATCAATTTATATGCAATAGTTATATCAAATGGATGACTCTAAAAAATGAGTAATTAAATATCTATAATTCCAAGAGTGTAATTCCAAGTATTTAGTAGAGTTACATTGGAATTAATAAAAGAGTATTATATTAATTAAAGAGTATATTGATTTTATTAATTAAAGAGAATATATTAATATATTCCAAGTATTTAATCAATATATTGATTTTATTGGAGCATAAAATTATAAGTTCATTAGTCTCCCGCTATCCTTGTAAACATTGTTTGGACAAGCAAAATTGTTGGTTTAAATAATTAATTTAGAATTATGGAATTCTAAATTAAATATCACTAGAAATAGATTAATTATGAATTAATTTATATTTATTAAATAATTATATTATTTAATAAAAATAAAATAATTAATTTTCGAAGACACATAGTGGGTTGGTCTTACTATATAGGTAGCGCACATAGTGGGATGGTCCCACTATGTGTGTGGCACCATCAGCAGTAAAGGGAATGTCCCTTGAGTAGATCAAAGCTTGTTTATAGAGTTTCTATATTTAGTATTTCCAATTTTGAATAAATGTGAGCAAATTCAAATATAGAAAGTTAAATATAGAAACAAATGAGATTGGGTAATAAACAATATTCCATCTTGCATTGTATAAAGAATGGCGTCACATGCACAGAGAATCTCTCCATGTGTGGCACCCATCATAGTACCACGAAAGGGAAACTTTTGTCTTTTATTTTTAATTAAATATTTGATATCTAATTAAACTAAGAAGACTTTTCGTAATTGATTAGCTCTTTTATGCTCTATAAATAGAGGTCTCTTTTATTTATTAAAAATACACTTGTAAGTCTTGAAGAGACTAAGAATACTTTGCTAATTTCTCCCTCATAGGTGTGTGGAAAGAAAAAAAGAGAGAAGAAAAGTTCTTCATCTCCAGATCCATTCTACTAATGTGTTGAGATCTACGAGTGACTTAAATTAGTTGAGTGATCCTATAGAAACCACATTCCTTCTATGCCCCCACATAAGTCCAATTGGTGCCCAAGACTAGGTAAGCAAGACAATGCTTTCTTCTTGAAGAAAACATCCCTTTGCTTGTTGTTTAATTTTGGATTATCTCTGATCATTATGATAAGCAAAGTATAATATATTTATTTAAGTCTTAAATTAATAAAATCTATAGCGTTTTACAAAAGTTTTTGAGAAAATTTTGTTATACATGATCTGCGCCACTACCATGTTTTTGATATATTTTGTGAAAAATGTTTTCCAAGACTAACAATTGGTACCATAGTTGACTATAGAATATATTAATTTAAGCATGTTGATTATGAGATAATCGATTATAAAGAAATATATATATTTAGCAGTTTGTATATATGTGATGGATAGGCACTTTGCATTGATATGTACTATATTGTTTATTATTCATGTGATGAATGGTGATTGTATGGATGATGGATTTGGTTGTTAATCATATGGTATTGAGGATCTCTTTAATTATATCGTAATTTTAATTTCATTAGAATTGATGCTTGCCCAAAATTAAAGGGTTAGGATTTTTGTAATTTTTATTTTCCATAATTTTATATTATTGTAATATCAAATCTGGAAGAATATTGAAGAGTTGAAGTTTCTCAAAGACCCAAAATATTGGAACTAACAACCATGAGATGGTTGGAGGTTGATCGTTTAAGAAACCATTGAGAAACAAGGAAATTGGAGTTTTTCGCTCTAAGTCTCAACGTCGTAGTGCCATCAGATGGCTCTGCAATGCTGGCTGGGTGAAACAGGTGCATGGCCATGCACGCTGCTGCCCTAGAAACCGATGTTGCGGTGCCCCATGCTGAAGCCAAAACCCTATTGTAGGGTTTCAGGCATGTTTTTCCACCATTTTCTCACCTTGTTCTAATTTTTTCCCTTGAGGTGAACAACGACGAATTAAAGAGGATTATAATAAGACCCATAGAGATTATAAAGATGAAATAGATAAAAAAATTATTTTATTTTCATTATTTCAACTGGGTTGTAATTTAAATATCTGAGGAACTCCTCAAATCCATCACAATTGTCAAATTTAATATTTTATTCGAAGGCCAACCAGAAAGCCAAGTGCTATCTCTTGGATAGAATGTCTGAAGTAATTCATAAGAAGCATGAACAAATGGAGACTACTTTGTGAGATAATGCATTCAACGAATGGCATGTTCATCCAACCGAACTAGAAGGCTTGTCTTGATGTTGCGAAGCTGTTCATGAACAACAAGATGAAGCCAGGCACCCCCTATTCGCACATGTGCTCAATATGATCAACCATCTGTATGAGGTTAAGCTTAATGGAGCAATTATAGATGAGGGAACATAGGTCGGTAAGATCTTAGAGAGTCTAAGTCCCGCCTTCCAACAGTTCAAGACTAATTATGTCACGAACAGAATGCATATAGGGCTTACTTCATTGTTGAACAAGCTCCAAAAATATGAATCTATTCAAGGTGCATAAAATAGTGAAACAAAGTTGCTGAAGCCAGTTCTTTCAAAATTTAAATAAGGAATAACAAGAATGCTAGGAAGTTTAAATCTAAGAAGAACAAGAGAAGCCCAAGAAGGCTGATAAGGGCAAAGAGACAAGCTCTAACACAAAGGCCAAAGGAAAGTGTTTCCACTACGATCAGCAAGGGCATTGGAAGAGAAACTATAAGAAGTATCTCGGGACGTCAAGAAGAAGAAAAAGTAAGGTAAATATAAATTACTAGTTCTAGAAACATGTGTCGTAGAGAATGAGTTCTCACCTGGGTGAATAACTACCCAAGATAAGGGTGAATTGGGTTTTTAAAAATTTTCAAAATTATCAAAAATTTCTAGATTGATCGCACAAGCAACAACTGCACAAATAATAATTTGAACATATATATAAGCATGAAATTAAAAAGATAAGGTAAAAGAAGTACAAACACTATTTATAGTAGTTCGACAAAATGCCTACGTCTACTGTTGCTAGGCAAGACCTTGATTCAACCTTCTCCACTATGTCGATTGTCTTTTTGGCACGATCACTCCAAGTAGAATTTGGTGACTTGTTTTCTAGAGGCTCACCACAACATCTTACAATCTATCAATTTTATGGAGATTGGCTAATCAAAACAACCTCGAATTTCACAAAGGCTTTGGAAACCTAATTCACTCGGTTTACAAGATTTTGAAAGTTTAAGCTCAATACTCATAGCTCCTAGAAATATATAGAATATAAATTTTCAATAGACTAGGTGATGATTAAGCAAACAATGAGAATTTTTTACAAGTTTGCACCAAAAATGATTGAAGGCTTTATTGAAAATTTAGAGATTGATACAAGGATGATTCTAGGTGTTCTTGGTTATTAATAAAAAATAAGGCTATTTATAAGCTAGAACCTGAAATAAGTCGTTTATAGCTGTCAGAGGCACATTTATAATGGCTAGAAAACTAGCCGTTAGACTATGCAGTGGGCCACTATATACATGGTGCAGTTGGCTACGCTGCTACCAAAACCAGGCCTTTTGGGCTTGGTGCGGTCAGCCACATAAGGCTATGCATGGTTGACTACACCTAGGCATCATACATGGGCATAAAAAGTTTTAGTTTAAAAATGTTCATTTTTATTTAGAACATTTTTAAAGCAATTTTAAAACAACCTAAGTCTTAAAAAATAGTTAGCAAATCATAAAACCAATTTAGAACAATTTTTACAAGACTTAATCATGATTTTAAAATAGTTAAAATCAAGTTAAGTTCTAAAATAATTTTTGAAAAATTATTTCATTGAGCCAGTAAAAAATTGATAAAAATATCATGTATGCTCCAACATCGTACAAGCTTAAAATAAAAATGAAACCTATTCTTCTTTAATCTTGTTGATGTCCTTCTTCAATCTTCATGCACTCAGTTTAATTTATCCACATTTTGTTGCTTCTGAGTCTTGATAGAAAATTCTCTTTAATTATCTTAAGGTGTGAAATAACTTCTTTCTTCAAAAGTAGCACTGCATACTCAAGATAAATAATTAGCAATTAAGCAATTAATTATTTGTTGTTATCAAAACAAAAATAATTATTTCATTTGAAACCTTGGGGCTAACAAAATTGTTGTTACATCTAGCGCGGCACAAGCATCTCATATTTCGAGAAATCATACTATTGGTTTTTTAAGAACCGTTGTCCAAAATCATTTAAAATTTTTTGAAAAGATTATATAGCGCCTAGTCTAATCTTGTTCTCTTCCTCAACCTCTCTCCTAATCTACCTCGTTTGCATTGCTGCCATTATGATCGCCCAAATCTCCCCTCTCTTTCACCCATTTTGTTGCCGTTGTTGTCACCCAACTATCCTTGCAGTCTTTCGCCCACCCTCTCCCTCAATCACCCAACCGCTTTTGTCACCTTTGTCCTTAATCACCCAACAGCATCCATCACCCTTGCCACCCCTTGTTGCACCTTGTCAGTGCCCTTCCACCTCTACTTTACATCACTACCGCCTCTTGTTTGTAATTGTTTTTTGTATTAGCTATTTTATTTAATTGTTTAGTTATTTCGTTATTTAGTTTTTGTGAACGAAGTTGTTATTAGAAATTGTTGGAATTTAGTTATAAATTAATTATATGATTTGTTGTGAGATTGAAGTTGATTGATTTAGGTATGTTGAGTTTTGTTTTCTTTTGTTATTTAGCTAATTTGGTTTTATTTAGGTTTTGAGAATAGATTTATTATTGGATTTATTTGAAATTAGTTATTTGTTAAATTGTAAATTGTTGCTTTTACTTTTCTTTTTGATTATTTGGTTTTTTTGAAAGCATTTTATTGTTTGATTGTTGTTAGCAATTTTTAGAAGTTGTTTTAAATTTCTTGATGGATATTTGTTGTGAGATTAAATAAAATTGAATACAATTTTGTAGTAATGGATAACAAATGGATGTATGCTCACAGGATGAGTGATGAATATAAGAAAGGATTTAAGGATTATGTGCCTTTTGCGAAGGCTAATGTCAAAGGGAGTATGATTCGTTGTCCTTGTGTAGATTGTGTAAATATTAGAAAACAATCATATGAAGATATTAGGTTTCATTTGTATCAATATGGGATTGATTAGACTTATCAAATATGGATACGGTATGGTGAGGAAGTCCTTACTTCATCATTGATAGTAAGGGGAATGTCCATATTAGTCGTATTGATGAGGACAAAAACTATAGTAATATAGTTGACATGATGAATAATATAGAAGAAGACTTTATGCACCAACCAGAGCTATTTGAGGTGATGATCGATGATGTAGAGATACCATTGTTTAGTGGGTGTTTAAAGTATACCAAATTTTTCAATTTGATTATATTATGGAATTTGAAGGAATCAGAAAAGCAGTCTTATTCAAGTTTCATGGGACTTTTAGAATTCTTACATGATCCATTTTTAGATAATAATAAAGTGACAACAATTATGTAGAAAGCACAAAAGACATTGAGTACTCTAGAAATGGAATACGAGAAGATACATGCTTGCTTAAATGATTGTATGCTATACCTAAAAGAGTGTGAAGACTTAGATGACTACCGGATGTAAAATAATAAGTATAGGTGGAAAAAAGCTAAGAAACTGTCTTAGAGAAGAAAAGGTATACTACAATTATTTTTGTGCTACATTTCAATAAATCGCACTTGAAGCAATTCTTTTGTAATGCGGATCATACAAAAGATTTAATTTGGCATCATAATAGGAGGATCAATGATAGCATGTTGAGATATTCGGACCATTCGCCACAGTGGAAGACATTTGATTCAAAGACTATAGAATTTAGTGCAACCTAGGAACCTTCATCTTGCTTTATTTGCTGATGGAATGAATCCTTACAGTAATTTAACTAACAAGCATAGTATTTGGCCCACATTCTTGTTAACTACAAGTTTCAACCGAACTTGAGCATGAAGTGAAATTTCTTGATGTTAACTTTGTTGATCTCTAGACCTAATCAACCAAGAAATGACATTGAAATATCTAGCACTATTGATCGATGAGTTAAGGAGATTATAGAAAAATGGTATACAAGTCCAAGATGCTTACCGTGATGAGACCTTCACACTTAGAGCAATGTTAATGTGGACTATTAATCACTTTCTTGCATATAGAAACCTATATGGGTACTTGGTTAATAGTTCAATTGTTTGTCTTGGTTGTATAACATAGACATATTTATTTTAGTTAAAACATGGTAAGAAGATAGTTTATGATGGCCATAGATGGTTTGTGCTTGTGAACTATCCATATTGTAGACAAAAAAAAAAAACCAGTTAATGTTAAGACTTTAGAAAGACAAGTTCCAAGACCATTGATAGGTCACCAAGTGTTTGAGATGGTGAGGAATATCAAAGTGGTTTCAGAAAGATGAAAAATAAGAATAATGCAATGGTGGGAGGAGGACCTTGGAAGAAAAAGTCAATTTATTTAAGTACTTTTTTTTTGTGCACCATTACTTGGATGTTATATATATGGAGAAGAACTTTTATGAATAGAAAGTGGCATATTGCTTGACATTCCTAATAAAACTAAAGATGGTCTTAATATAAAGTTGGATATTGTCAAAATAAATATAAAAAGTGATTTGGCTCTCGAGAAAAGGGATGCTCAGAGTTACTTGCCTATTACAAAATGCACCTTGTTGAGACGAGAAGAAAAGGTTTTATGAATGGCTTGCTTTGGTCAAAGTTTTGGAAGGGTATTTTTCCAACCTTACAAACTTGGTGTCAATGAATGACTTAAAGCTTGTTGGCATGACAACACATGATTATCACACTTTGATACAACAATTGTTGCCACTGGCATCGTGCGGAATTTTTTTGTCAAAGGTGAGGTATACACTTAAAAAGTTTTGCTTCTTATTTAACTCCATATGATCTAAGGTGATAGATCCAATAAAACTAGATATAATATAAGGGGAGTTGGCAAAGACCTCATGCATGCTTGAGAAGTACTTTCCCCATCTTTTTTTTACATAATGATTCATTTAACGGTATAATTTGTGGGCTAGTGTACTTGAGGTGGATGTACCCTTTTGAAAAATACATGAAGATTTTGAAGGGTTAAGAATTAAAAGAGGCTGGAGGGTTGCAATATATAAAATTACATAGTAGAAGAAACCATGAAATTTTGCTCAGACTCCTATTTGGTTTCTTTTAATAATAAAGTAGTAATTCATAAAAACAAATCTTTTATCTATTCTAGATGGATGCAAAATAATCTATATTTTATCAAACTTATGATGGACTTACTACTTAATGTTGAGATGAATGATAATAACTCTAAAAGACTTAAAACTTCTTACTCTAATAAGACTTATCTTTAGTATTGGCAACTTGGTCATATTAACCTGTATAGGATTCAAAGGTTGGTAAGGGATGGACCTTTAAGTCACTTAAAGCTAGAATCTATACCACAATGTGAATCTTGTTTGGAGGGTAAAATGACCAAAAGACCATTTGATTCTAAGGACAATAGGGCCGAAGCTTGTCTAATGTCAAAGCAATCAGTTCATCAAGGAAGGTTAACACTAATCCTAAAGCAATGTCTTATGGGACTCCATTGTCCGTTTCTCGCGAGGAATGAGAGCAAGCATGTCTTTATGTTTTACACAATACCCGTCTGGCTGAACCATTCATAGAGGTCCATATGAAGGAAATGAAAGATACAAATCATAAAGGAGGAAGAAATAAGAAATGGTTGTAAGATAAACACAATCGTACTTTTAGAGTCGATACATGCACACGTATATGACAAGGCTCATGAGGCTTAAAGCGATGGTGACTCAAAAGACTTGTTTAAGTTAGCCGGAGGACCTTCGTTTATGGTTATGGGATATAATTTGAATTTAATAAATGGTTATATATTTTACACTTGTGAAAGAGATTAGATGCCCCGGTCTAAAATAGTGATGTGTCCCTTCATGTCGATTTTATGCATGTTTCCTTCACAAAAGATGAATCATATGTATGGAATTGTGACCTACTATAGTTATGTTGATGAGATATGGGAACTTGACTATTGCATCCTCCAAGTAACTCCTTTTAATTGCAAGTGGGATCAATAATAACTACGTGACAATTGATAATAATGACACTACAAAAGTAGACTTTAAAAGATTGGGTTACAAGAATGATCAGTTCATTATGGCACCGCAAGCAAAACAAGTTTTCTATACCATCAATTTTAAATATTTGGAGTTGTCATTAGTTATACCTAGTGAAAGAGCCAGGATTTTGAGTCAAGGGGGCCATTTTTTTATCAAGATTATTTTAACGTATATCAAGATAAGTGCATATGTTGATCATGTTATTTTTCAGTCTTTTATTATTTTTGAATGTTATATTACATAATAATAATAATTAATAAATAAATAAATAACGCAAGTATTTATATTAAAAACGTGTATTAAAATAATATATAGAGAGTTTACAGACATGATATAGATATGTTTCTAGAGTACATAATACTTCGTATAATCAGCCATCCTAACTATGCATGCATGGAAATTACAGAAGCATGGACAAAAAAAAAATCGAAACTTAAATGGGATATGTTATGAGAGTACTAGTTATTCTATAATATCAGTCATCTTGACACTAAAGTTAACGAATCTAAAGGTTTTAACAGTAGCATGTTGCAAAAAAAATTCAAGATGTAGAGGAGAACAGTTATTCAAGACATAAGAAATATAGATGAACATACAGTAGGTAAAACCAAAAGAATACAGGTGGAGATTTAAATCCACTGGTCTCTTCCTGCTTTCTTTCTTCCAATCAAGCTTGGAGGTTGTAGTGTTGGACTTTAGATGAATGACACATTTTGTCAAGCAGGTTTTTAGCTGTTAAAGCAGTAACAAATATTTATCTTCCTGACTACAAGGAAGTTTTGTTCCACAACATAATCTAATAACTTTAAAAGACAGTCATAAAAATCATTTACAATTAAAAGACTTACAAATTTAGAGTGAATGATCAACAGACTCCTACTAGTAACTACAAATAACTCTTTAAGGGTGCCTAAACCACCAGGTAATGTAATGAAAGCGTTTGAGCTAGGGATCATGTTTTCAAGATGCTTAAAGATGTCCAAAACTCTCTCTTTCTTATGTATGGTTTTCCCATAGAGGATCCCCTCAACAAGGAGATGAGGGATAATCTCTACAACATGGCTTCCCCTATAATGTGTTGTTGTTGCTACATTCTTCATTAACCCTACTTACCTCCTCAATAAATCAGGTTAATCTTCCTATGTGCCAAGACTTGTCCCAAGTGTTCTATGGCTTCTTAGTAGACTCTACCTTTACTTGGACTAGAACTATAGAAGAGACAGATAGTTTTGATTTTCCCAAATGAATGGGAGGAAGACACATTTAGTTTCTAAAATAGACTGACTCTTTTTTTTTTACAATTTGTTTTTTTGGGTTTTTGTCTAAGGTCCGCTCTGCCTAAACTTTGAGTTCCACGTGAGATCTTAAAGAAGATGGAAATACAAAAGGACTAAGGACTTATGACTGGTAGATGATGTACATGTTAGAAAAAGTCTAACCAAATCAGTTCAAATTTTGAAACATAAATACGCAATCAGACTGACTTTTGACAAACGAGACTCTAACTATACACTTTTGATAATTTACAAACAAACAAACAAAATCCGACACATTTAACTACACTTTTTTGACAAAATAAACACAAATTCAAGAAAGTAAGCAAATGACATCTAACATAATATAAATGTTTTAACAAAAACAATACGAATCTAGAAAGTCAATAAAAGAAATATGACATATTGTAAATATTTTAACAAAAACAACATGAATCCAAAAAAAATCATTCAAGATCTAAAAATTTCAAAGTAATAATAGGAATAAACACATGATGCATCTAATATGGTAACATTGTTTAAATAAAACAAACAAAGATGTTTAACAAGTATTGTAATAATAAAATAAAAACAAACATTTATTCTTTAACACATACTGTTAGAATCTAAAAATAAACAAACACTTAAAGCACAAAATATATTTTTTTGCATAAACACTCAAACGACCTCTATGGATTAAGAATTTATTTCCCATCTAATTGCCTTACAAATTAACAAACTGGGACTTTAAATGCCAGATTCATGAGGTATTGTCTTTTTGCATGGAATTTGGGCCAAAATTTAGAAATTGCACCTTGGACATATCAACTAGGATGATTCTAAAGAAAAGCATGAAAGTCATCCAAATTCTCTTTAGAAAGGCCATGTTTGTATAAATGGATTTTTTTCCTCCCTATTAACTGACATAAATCGAGGTGAACAATAGTTACCCTTATAAGACAGTCACCCACACACTAGTAGAAATTGTGAAATATATAACATTTATTATACAATAGTTTTTTTAAAAACCATCATGTAAAGTGGAGAAAAAATACGGTGGGCCGCAAAAAATACAAAAACCATTATGAAAATTGGCGTTTCAATGATGGTTTTTAAAAGGGGTTTACATGATGGTTTTTGCTAAAAACCGTCGTATAAGCTATAACCTTACATGATGATTTTACTAAAAACCGCCATGTAACATATGGATTTTTTCAATCACTTACACGATAGTTTTTGTTAAAAATCGTTGTGTAAGCCTAGTTTGAATTTTAAATTACAAATCTCTCGCTCAACTAGAAATTGGAACAACAAGCTAGAGGAATTTTGAAATTTGAAATTTGAAATTGAAACTAGGCTTACATGAACAAAAATCGTCATTAACCCTAGTTTAAATTTCAAACTTCAAATTTCCCGCTTAACTTGAAATTGAAACAACAAGTTAGAGCGAGAAATTTGAAATTTAAACTAGCCGTACATGACTGTTTTTGTTAGAAGCTGTCGTGTAAGATCATATGTTATATGATAGTTTTTAATAAAAATTGCCATGTAATATATGGGTTTTTTCAATAGCTTACACGATTGTTTTTATCAAAAACAGTCATGTAAGCCTAGTTTCAATTTTAAATTACAAATCTCTGGCTCAACTTGAAATTGGAACGATAAGTTAGAGTGGGAATTTTGAAATTTGAAATATGAAATTTAAGTGGGAATTTTGAAATTTGAAATATGAAATTTAAACTAGGCTTACATGATAGTTTTTAACAAAAACCATTGTGTAAGCCTAGTTCAAATTTTAAACTTCAAATTTCTTGCTCAACTTGAAATTAAAACAACAAGTTAAAGCAGGAAATTTGAGATTTGAAATTTGAACTAGCCTTACATAACAGTTTTTGTTAAAAAAAAAGTGTCTTGTAAGATCATATGTTATATAACAGTTTCTAATAAAAACCATCATATAATCAATATTTAAATTTTAAACGAGACTTTCTCGCTTAAATTTTTTGTTTCAAATTTCAAATAGGAGATTATTCCCCTTTATTATTTTCTCTATCTCCTTCGGCTCTACAAAACCAAAATCTAGACACTATGTATAAACTCATCTATTTCTCTCTCTCTAACTTTCTCTCCTCTTTTTCTCTCTAAAGTACCTTATCATCCCCAAAAGAAAAAGAAAAAAACTTAGTTTTGCTCTCAGTTTCTCACACTTTCCTTTACTTTACATTGCAGCATTTTTTTCCTTTTTGTATTGAAGAACATCAATGTTGCTCTTAGCGATTACGGTCATGGAGGGTGCAAAGAGGCTCCCCAACTCCATCCTTTATACCTGCACTGGCTTGAACCAGCCTCTCAATCCCTAAAGCCTCCTTCGCCACCTCGAATCTAGAACCTCCCCTACCATTGTTGCTCCCACTCTTAAACTTCTCACCGAGTCTAAGCCCAAAGGAAAAGCATGAAGGATTGATGGGAAGAGTCCTTATTTTTTTAGATATATTTGTTTTTTAATATTTTGGATCTATATCTTTTTTAGCAATGAATTATGTGTTTTGCAAATAAAGATGAAGAAATAAGGAATCAAAATATTGAGAATTTTGGCTTGTCAGAACTACTTAGACACAAAGTTATATATTAGCTATATTTTTTTTTTTTGACCAAAGCTTACATGACGGTTTTCATAAAAAGCCATTGTATAAGCTATATGCTACACCCATTGTATAAGCTACATGCTACACTAACTTTTCACGATGATTTTCAGTAAAAATTGTCGTGTAAGCTTCATTTTACATGATAGTTTTTTTAAAAAAAAAAAACCATCGTGTAAGATTTATGTATAACACCTTCGGTCTTTACGAAACCAATATTCCATGATGGTAAAAAACCTCATATAAGCTATCTTTTGTTCCACGATGGAGCCTTACACGACGGTTTTTTAATGTCATGAAAGATTTCTATGATGGTTTTAAACCGTTGTCGAAGGCCATGTTTGTAATAGTGACATTTTTTACATCTAGACTCGATGGCAGAAGCTCTTCTTCTCATCACACTATGACTAGTACCCATACCTGGAAGGCCAACCCTCTAAATGAAGTTCCTCAGATGAATTATTCCTTTGATCAGCATTCTCACATCATCAAGATTTAAAAATGCATGAGAATTCACAGTCGAATGACTTTAGACTTGTATTTTTGCCCGAGAACCTTCTAGAATAGTGATGAGAAGTATTTTCTTAGGTGATTGTTCTCTGGATCCATGGAAAACAAAGCAAGAAAGAATGGAAGTGGACGAGATTGTGGATGAGATTTGACTTTATAAAAAGAAACAATAGAGAAGATTTGAAAAATTAAGTGCAAGCTTCAAATTTTAGAGAGAAAAGCAGAGAATTATTGAAAGAAGGGAGAATTTTAGAGAGAGGTAAAGAGGTCAGCAAATCTAAGCTTTGATGCACTGTGATAAGCTTTATAGATAATGTATAACACTGTGCGGTGCACTGTGCTAGACACTAGATTAGACACTGGATTGGGCTAAAATAGGCAGGCCCAACTGTGTTTTTAATATAAATATTTGTGGTGTTCTTGTTGTTATTAAGAAAAAAATATATTAAAGAAAAAAAGCTATATTAAAAAAACAAAAATATAAGGGGGCCATGCCCCACCGATCTTTAGTTGTACCGATGAATCCAAGAGCAATTAATGATGGTGATAAGGATAATGACAAATACAATGATATTTCATCTTTTAGCAAAGGATTGCCATCAGTGGAGGAGGTTGATGTTTTTGATGATAAAGATTCATACTTAGTCCTTTTAGATGCTGAATGGTCTTGTGTTTGTAACACCAATAAAGGTAAGAGGATAAAGTAATTATGTACATTTTATTGTATTTTTTATTGAATTATTGCATTTATTACTGTATTTGTATTTTATTATGTTATATTGCATGCCCTCATTATTGTAGTAGAATTTACTTTGTTGTATTTTTATGTGAAGTACTATTTCATTGCACGAACTATGATTTGTGGGAAAGTTTATTGAATTTTTTTATGATTGTGTATAAATTGTTAATTTTTTTGTTCAGTTTATAGTTTTTTTTAACATTTTTACTTGTTATTCCCAAGAAACTGTGGATTCTCAAGCACTGAGAAAGTAAGAGAGAATACCCAATAAAGAAGAAGAAGACAACGAGATCAAGAAACAGAGGCATTCATCATTTTCAACGCTAGCTTTTCTTCTCTTTTTTTTTTCATGTTTAAGAAAATAATTACGGTTTTTGTTATATTTTATCATGAAGTAATTTTCTTTTTCTAGAGGCTAGATATAGCCTATGTCAGGATAGATGCATGTGATGTTTTTTGTAGAGGACATATTTACAAATAAATAAAGTGAACTTTTCATTATACTTGCATGCATATATTTTAAATACTTTATGAATATCATAAAAATTCCACAATTATCTATTTGAAATTAAACATTGTATATAAGTATAATGTAAGAAGGATAATATTTAACGATGATAATTAAAATGATCAGTAATATAAAATATATTATTCAATTAAAGTATAAAGCCTGTAATTGAGCTCTACTAGAATAGGACATTTCCATTAAGAATGGAATCGTCTTATCTAAACTGTTAATGTAATAAATCATTAAATAAGTGCATTATGCATGATGAAATTATGTAGGACCAGGGCTATGTGTTATATAACGTTAGAATAATTTTTGTTAGGATATAGCAAGTGCTTACCACATCGACAGATGGTAATATATAAGATAATCTAAATCCTAGGTTATTAGCATATTCAAAGTTATAGGATTATGCCTTTTGATTTACTCTATACAGATTTGAGAATTTAATCTTATTCTTTATATTTTGAAGGCATAATAGAGTAGGTGGCTGGGAATTTTAATATTACAAGATGAAATTCACTCTTTCTTTAACGAAAAGTAGATAAGTAATTCTCTTGAGTATTGATTCGAGTCTTAATTAATATGACCACTTAATTCATGTTTAATTTCATGAATTTTTATTCATTAGAGAATCAATGGCACTTAAGGATTATAAAAATAGTTAGAGACGTTAGTCAAATTTGTTGGAAAACAAGTACACAGCAGAATTTCAAAAATTTTAAATCAGAGTAGTTTCCAAAACATAAGTTTGACATGCTATATACATAAATTAATCAAATCTTACTAAGCTTTGTCTGTCAAAGAGCTCCTGCAATCAATGAAGAGAAGAACGTTTAAGAAGAGCCTCAACTAATTAGTCTTCTTTGATATTCTCTATCCATGATCAGAGTGTGTATGGGCACATGTCGTACAGTTTTTTCCCGATGACTCTCCTTCTAACCAATTGAGAAAACCCAGAGTTAAGGTTCGTGATTGTGAACAATAGCTCTTAGGAAGTTTCAGAGTATCTAACACTAAAGTACCCACTCTAAACCTCTCAACTGATCTAAATAACTTGAAAAACTCACTCCTTATTTATAGAGGTCGGACCCAAGGTTGGTCATTATCAGATAAGGCCTCAAAAATTCAAATTTGGATCAACTTTTGATAAAATCACATAAAAAATGCGTGATTTGATTATCATTAGATCCGCGGGCCGAATTAACAGAATGGCCTACCGAGCTTTCTCCATCGGCAGGCTAAACTAACAGATTGGCCGGTCAAAGTTGTGACATCTGGCCCGGGCGTACTCCCTCAAGCCTCCATAGGACCCACCTTACGGGGCCCCCAGACTTATGGCTCTTATTGTAGACCATCCCCGTGCTGCCCATGCATCCATACTGTCCCCTATGGAGCCGTCTAGCCCCTTAGGGTTTTTCTTTCTCGTCTCTCGGGTTCGAACCTCAAACCTCCCTTAAGCGGTTCTTATTTTCTTCTCGAGTACCAATTGATAATTATAAAATATAATATCTCATATACACATTTTATAATTATCAACTTTAAAGCTACTCCATTAAAAGCCTAGAGTTGCACTCTTGAACTACATAAAATTACGAAGCCCAAATTAGCTAAGTGTCCATAACATATGATAATGTATTATGTCCCTATAGGATATTCATAATCGGCTTAAGGATAAATTCTTGATTATTTTTATTTTACGTTTCGTTATTTTACCATTGAAAAACTTACCATCCAAGGATTGTATACCATTCGGTTACACCTATGTATCCAAATGGTTGACTCCACCAATGGAGCTATAGATTCCATATCTATGAATAACATGTCTATGCTATCAAGAGTCATGCCTCCAATACAATGGTAGGCATACCATCACAAAGTTAAGATATCACCCTTTGGTACATCAAAAGACATAAGATAAAATAATGGGCCCATTAGTCCTTTGAAGATTAAGATACAATACATATGATTGTCTAAAATGAATTTATTTGCACAGATGGAATTATTGATCTAAATCAATTCCACTTTATATCTCGATCCAATACATGGTCACCTATAACAATGTACCAATGTTTCTACTTGTAGAGTCCAACTCTGATGGCCAAAACAAACCATCTTTCATTAGGGATGTAGACAACATAACAATCTTAGTATGAATAAAGCACCCAACTTTATTCTCTCGATTGTGGATCTTATAATTTAGACTATCACCTTTAGAATCATGTCTTTCGCATAATCTGTCCATCACATGCCTGATTACTAAAGGTTTAGACTAAGAGTCTTAGACTTTTGTTTGCTTAACATACATTCAACAAATATGAATGTAAAGAGAACAACATTTGATATATGAACAATAAATAATTC
Source organism: Artocarpus hirsutus (assembly GCA_946598075.1). Taxonomy (NCBI): domain Eukaryota; kingdom Viridiplantae; phylum Streptophyta; class Magnoliopsida; order Rosales; family Moraceae; genus Artocarpus; species Artocarpus hirsutus. The sequence goes on from CAMOHE010000453.1 coordinate 73,280, forward strand.
TTTATTGATGAAATGTTTCCAAAAACATATTACAATATTTTACTCCTTAGGACATACATGTCTAACAATCTCCCACTTCCACTAAGTGAGTAAATATGACATATGCTGCATCCCCATAGCTTCCACATGCCTTTCAAAAGCCCTCACAGTTAGTGTCTTTACAAATGGATCAACTAAATTGTCCTTAGATACAATTTTACATACAACAACATGCCCACCCACAATAAAGTCCTTTATCACATGATACTTTTGATGAACATGCTTACTCTTCTTATAAAATCTTGGTTCTATAGCATTAACTATCACTACAGTGTTATTACAATACAGTGATACTACCTTATCTATGCCAGGAACTATCTCAAGATCCCCCAAGGAACTTGCAGAGCCACAATGCTTCTTTCAAAGAATCACTAGCTACCACATACTTGGCTTCCATTGTTGAATCCAAAGTGTAATCTTGCTTGATACTTTTACAAACAATGGCACCTGCCTAGAGTAAACACAAACTAAAAGTCGATCTCCTTGAATCCAGATAGGAATGGAAATTTGAATCAATATATCCTAGAAATGTTAAATCCTCACATAAATATACAAGCATATATCCTTGAGTCTTTCTTAGATATTTAAAAATATGCTTGACCACAACCTAATGGTTTGATCCCTGATCCGACTAAATCGACTTACTATTCTGATCGCATAACTAATATCTAGTCGTATGCAAAGCATGACATATATGAGATTACTCACTGCTGAAGCATAAGGCACCTTCTTTATGTATTCTCTTTCTTCATTAGACTTTGACAAGTCTTTCTTAGAAAGAGTAATTCCAAACCTAGATGGTTTTCTACCTTTTTTGGAATCCTACATTACAAACCTCTTGAAAATTTTATCTATGTAAGCCGCTTAGGACAAAGCTATCATTTTGTTATTCCTATCCCAAAAATCTGGATACCGAGAACATAATTAGCTTCACCTAAGTCTTTCATGTCAAACTACTTAGTCAATCATAATTTGACTGGTGACAATGCCCCAACATCATTACCAATTAGCCAAATGTCATCTATATAGAGCAATAGAAAAACCACCTTCCCGTCCTTAATGTGTTTGTAAACACATGGTTCGTCCACATTTTATTCGAACCCATAAGTCTTGATCACCTAATCAAATCTTATGTTTTAAGAATAGGAAGCCTGCTTAAGTCTATAAATTGACTTTAGCAGCTTACAAACCTTACCTTCTTAACCCTTAACCTTGAACTCATCTGGTTGTATTATATATATGGACTCATCAAGATAGCCATTCAAAAAGGCTGTCTTGACATCGATTTGTCAAATCTCGTAGCCAAGAGCAGTAGCTACGGACAAGAAAATGTGGATAGACTTAACCATAGCTATAGGTGAAAAGGTTTCCTCATAATCGATTTCTTCCTTTTGCATGTATCCCTTAGCTACTAGTCCAGCCTTATAAGTTTTGAATTTTCCATCTACTCCTCTTTTTCTCTTATAGATCTACTTACACTTTATAGGTTTTAACCCTTCGGGAAGATCTACAAGTTCCTAGACCTGATTAGTCTCGATAGAATAGTTTATTTTATTTTTTTCAATTTTTTTATTGTTTTAATTTTCTATAAAAAATTAAGATTATTTTAATTATAGTAATTAGTAGGAAATAGCAATTCCTAAGGAAGACAATCTTGCTCACCACTTATGCTATTAAAACTTGACATTGTAACTTGCGATTTGGTCATGAATAAGGTTTTGGAGTTGTTGTTAGGGATTGTTTTTGTCTTAGTCTTGCTAATATTGTTACCAATTAGTCAAATCTTCATCTAGATTTTTTCTTTCTTTGTCTTTATCTTTAATTTTTATTTTTTTTAATTTTGTTCTTCCTTTTGTTTTTGAAGGCGAATTAGGTCTTTGATGCGAAGAAGTAAAAGCTTTGAGCTTGTTCCTTGTGATCCAAAAATCGAGAGAACACATTGGGCAATAAGGACAACAAAAAGGAATGAAGATCAAAAACCAATAGTAGCAATTAGAGACTACTATAAGCCTATTGCCAATGACAATTATTTGGGCATCAAGAGCCAAACCATCGACACCAACAATTTCGAGCAAAAGCCTGCACTAATCAGTATGGTGCAACATAATCAAATTGGAGGATGCTCACTTGAAGGCCCTAACGTCCGCTTGACCATTTTCCTCCAAATCTATGACATGGTAAAGATGAATGGAGTTACTAAAGGCATTATTCGACTGAGTGTGTTCCTTTTTTTCTCTTAAGGATAAGGTTAAAGAATGGTTGTAATCCTTGCAATACGGAAGCATTACTACTTGGGAAGAGATGGCCTAATAATTCCTCACAAAATTTTTCTATTTGCTAAGACAGCCCAAATGAGGAGCAAAATTGGAACATTCAAACAATAAGATTTTGAACCACTTTATGAGGTATGGGAGTGTTATTCAATTGTTCTATAATGTGTTAAACGGTCATACTAGGACCATTATTAATGCTGCTGTAGGAGATACTGTTGGAAAAATAATACGTAGCAGAATTTTAAAAATTTTAAATCAGAGTATTTTCTAAAATACAAGTTTGACATGCTATATGTATAAATTAACCTGATCTTACTAACCTTGTATTCACCGAAAAGCTTTCGAAATCTGTGTAGAGAAGTAACGTTTCAGAAGAGCCTCAACCAATTGGTCTTCTTTCCTATTCTCTATCCACGATTGGAGTGAGTGTGGGCTCACATGTACAGCTCTTCCTCAAGGTGACTTTCCTTCCAACCAATTAAGAGAACCCAGAGCTAGTGTTCATGATTTGTGAACAAGAGCTCTCAGGGAGTTTCAGATTCTCATCAACAGAGTATCACTCTTAATCTCTCAATTGATCTAAATAACTTATGAGACTCACTTCCTATTTATAGAGGTTGGGTCTAGGGTCATTCCTTATCAGATAAGGTCTCAAAAAAAATCGAATCAGAATCAAATTTGGATCAATATCAAATGAAATCTGTGTAAAAATACGTGATTTTTATTTCGCGCATAGGCAGGCCAAACTTTCTCATAGGCAGGCCGAACTTCAAGATCAGCATGCTGAACTGCCAAAAAAAAATTTCAGCGAATCTTTTATTTTCCACCCAAGATTCTATAGGATAAAATCCCAGTTTCAATTCAAAAAACCCAATAGAGAAGTTATCTAATTAAAACAACTTTATCTAGATAATCTCTAGGAAAATAAATAGATTCCTAATAATTCTACAAGTTTATCTTAATATAATTTAACCAAAATTAAATCAACTGATAAACAGACAAGAATTATCCGATCCCAATAATTCAACAAGTTTAATCTTGAATTAATTTTGTCACAAAATGAATTCAACCGATAAACAGACATGAATTATTTGATTCTTTCAAATTTCAACCAATATAATAAATCTAACATAAGTCACCAATAATTAGAAAAGCATGCCGTATTGTTACAGGATTTTGTGAGCTAGCAAAGGGGACCAAATGGACCTATATAGTTCAAGCTCCTGATAATTATGAAACCCAATATCCCAGATATACAATTCATAATTATATCAACTCTAATGCTACTCCACTAAAAGCTTGGAGTTGCACTCTCGAACTCTATAGAATTACGAAGCTCGTATAGCTAAGTCTCCATGACATATCATAGTGTACCGTATCCTTATAAGATTATCCATAATCGGCTTAAGGACAAGTTCTGTCTTACCTTTTCGATTATTTTTATCTTACGTTTTATTATCTCACCATCGAAAAACTTACCATCTAAAGACGGTATACCATTCGGTTACACCTATGTATCCAAATGGTTGAGCACTCTAGTTTTTCAATTACAGGATAACGCATATAAGAGGATATCACTACTCCTAAAGAGGAGCTATGGATTCCATGTCTATGAATAATAGGTCTATGCTATCAAGAGTCATGCCTCCAACGTACCGGCATGCATACCACTATTAAAATGTAGATATCACCCTTTGGTACATCAAAAGATACAAGTCAAGATAATGGGCCCACTATTCATCTCAGGATTAAGATACAATACAAATGATTGTCTAAAGTGAATCGATTTGCCAAGACAGAATTAGTAATCTAAATCAATTCGCTTTATGTCCCGATCCAACACATCGTCACCTATGACAACATGCCGATGTTTCTATTCACGGAGTCCACCTCTGATGCTTAAGACAAACCATCTCCCAATAGGGATATAGACAACATAACAATCTTTACATGAATAAAGCGCCCAATTTTATTCCATCGATTGCAGATCTTATGATTTAGACCGTCACCTTAAGAATTGTGTCTTCCGCATAATCTGTCCATCATATGCCCAATTCTTAAAGGTTTAGACCGACAGTCTCAGACTATTGTTTGCTTATTATACATTCAACAAATATGAACATAAAGAGGACAAGATTTGGTACAAATAATTCTTTATTGATAAAAATGTCTCTAAAAACTTATTACATTTTTACTCCTTAAGGCATACATGTCTAACAGATACTTCAATGTTAAAAACTGCCAATGAAGCTCCTAATGTTTTGGAGGAAATGGCCTTTAATAATTACCAATGGCCTAACAAGTGCTCCATAATCAAGAAAGCCATTGGAATTGATGAGATAGACCCAATTACAGCCCTCACAGCACAAGTTTCAACATTATCTAACTAGTTAGTATCTTGGACCACAAAAGGAGACTCACTAAAGGTAGAATCTACAAAGCTAGATACTGAAACAATTCCAAAATGTATCATACCTAGGTACTGAAACAATTCCAAAATAGGTGCAATTTGTGTTTAACCAGAACTTTAACCATTATGGTAACTCTTTGCTAACTTACTGCCATCTAGGGCTCCATAACCATGGGAATTTTTCTTATTGTAAGAATTAAAATATGATACAACCTCCTCCCAGTTTGAAAGTCAAGCAAGTAAGAAAAAGCATTCTTTGGAGGATTTTTTAAACACCTTCATTATGGAGACAAGGGCTAGATTCAACAAGAATAAATTGCGATTAGATAATCATGAGATCTGTATTGGCAATATGGGTGCAACAATGAAGTCCCTTGAAGTATAAATCGTGCAATTGATTACCGCCATCAATTCTCAACAACAGAGGCATTTCCAAGCAACACAAGGGTGGTCAACTTGAAGGGGTAGTACAATGCCATCACACTAAGAAGCGAGAAAAAAATTAACATGCTAAGGCCAAAACATCCTAAAGCACTTTCCTCCTCAACAATGCCACACCAAAGTCAATAAGAAGAAGAACAAGTAAAAGAAAAGGAGATTGAATGTAAGGCATCAAAAAAGGCTAAAATTCCATACAATATTTCTTTGCTTGACAATCCTCCAATTCTTACTTCACCACTTCCATATCCTCTGTAGTTCTAAAACATGAAGCTAGATGAACAATTTGCCATATTAAAATTCCTTTTGTAGAAGATTTAATACAAATTCCTAGCTACAGCAAGTTCATGAAAATGTTGCTCTCCAATAAGATGAAATTGAAGGAGCATGACTGTATCACCTAGATAAATTAATTAAGGTTAATTAATTTAATATGGTTGCTAGTCTTAATTAATTGAAAATTTATGATTAATTTTCAATTGTCATATAATTTTTGAATACATGTTTTGCATAGAGAAATGTCGGTTTAAAACTGATGTGTTAGTTCTTATTTTGTATTACATCTCTAACAATTGTAATTGTCAAATAATTAATAGAACAAACAATTAAAGAACCAATCTAATATTTTTATTTTAAAATAGGGTCATCTTAGATCTTTATTTCCAATCAAGGTCTTAAATTTAATTTTTCATTTTTCATACAAGGACAGAGTTTATTTAAATTTATTTTACTTTTTTTCTCTATCTTTCATGATACATTATGCCTCTCTCTTTCTTTATTTTACACGCTATTCCCCCCTTTTCTCGCTTTATCTCTCTACCTGACCATCTCTTTCTCCTTTTTCTCTCAAAATTTTGCTTCACTCAAGTGATACAATTAGAATTTATGTTCAAAATTCTTTAGGTAGTTATGGAGGAGATTTTGTGGGAGATTGAGGCTAGGCTTTTGAAATGCAACTTTCTAAGGCAGGTTTTCTTCCTTGTTTCCAAAAAAGCGAAATTGTTTTAATCCTCTTTGATTTGTGACTTGTTTGTAATATTCTTACAATAAAGTTTGTTTGTGATTTACATGTAAGTAAATTCTATAAACCCTAAAGTTTATTTTCATGTAGGAATATGATACTTAGTTGCATGCTCATAAATTTGGACATACCATGGAGAATTTGTGTGTTCATGTTAAATTTTGGACATCAGATGTAAATTTGAAAACTCAAATGACAACTTTGTTGTGAATATTAATTTGTAATGACTGTGAATCTTACCATGGAGACTTACATGTCTCTTACACTTCTCAAGCTTCGTTTAGGCACTTGAATCACTAAAATTGGAGTTTTCTAGCTCAAGATATGATTTTTCACAGTTTGCCTAAAGTTGTCCAATCTAATTCAAACCTGCACATATTTGTAACCTGTTTTTAGAAAGCTAATTGAACTTGAAATATAGATTATGATAGCTTAAAAGCAAGCTCTATGAGTTAACTTTAAAAGGAAACCGGTGTTGTAATTTTTGAAATTTTCTAAATTTAACTGTGAACATTTCCGTGGAAGAAGATAAAGCTGCATTTATGAGAAGTTTATTTATTGTAATAATCTTTTGGCTTCTTACACTTCTTTGAAATCATTGTAAGGTTATATGTGTATAATCTCACAATGCAACGTTGTTGATGTACATATTATTAAGCTCTAAGCATGTAACTATATGGTTTCTTTGATAACCATATTTAACATGAGCATGATTGTATTATTTATACAACTAATGGAATTATGATTGGAGTTCTAAATGACAAATGTAAATCTTATTTTAGTAAAGGGTCTCAAAGGTTACTAATGATATGATTACATTGGCCTCTTAGAAATTTTAATGATATGTTATTTATCTTGCGTTGTTATGAAGTATATTATAATCCCTAGTATGGTCATATTCTAGTTCACACTTGGTATATCACATTTACACTTGTAGATTATGTCTCTGGTGTGGTTGTATTTATATCTTATTGATTTAGTTTATCATGGTTTGATAACAAACAGAATGGTGCCTTGCTCTCTTGATGTGTTTGTGTAAATTAAAGATTGTTTGAAAACATATTTTTCATGTACATGATTATTTTGGAAATTAGAATGTAACTAGAGCCTTACGTGTACCATGAGTTGCTTAGTGAAATTGTTGGCTTTGTGAAGAACTTGGTAAACACAAACTGGATATTTTTGTTAAGCGTTAAATTGATATACTATATAATGTTGTGCTGTAAGAGTTTTATGAAAATTTTGGTATATACATCCCACACATTTAGCAGGTTTCTGCATACTTTCTCTAAAATTGTTTTAGAAAACCAAAAACATATATCAGATACTATGTCTTATGTTGATTAACTATTTTTAATTGATCTTTTCTTTAATTTATTTGTATTATCAAATTCTTAATGTTTCTAATTTACTGGACATGAATTAGATAATTTAGTATTTAGAATTTAGCACTTAGGAAAAGGAACTTAAGATATGGCTGTTGGATAATATGGCCTAGGATTTTCTAGAGTTAGAGAGGCTCATAATCCCTTTTATAGCCATTTAAAAAAAAAAACCATAGAACTTAATGATTTCTTAATAAATTGATTTTTATAGAGATATCGAAATTGGATAATCAGAATATTTTCACTCGGTATTGGAGGGAGAGTTGAATAAATTAGGGTTCTTGGCTAATAAACTAGATGAATTAATTTGTAATAAATCGATAATAAAAGGCATAGCTAATGGCTAGATGAAAACGAAACCTCTAGAGTTTTATACCATTGATTGTCTTTCCAATTGAGTCTTGATTTTCATTTGATATGAATAGTTTTATTTTTGATTTTTCAATTTTCTTATTGTTTTAATTTTCTCTAGAAAATTAAGATTCTTATTTTAATTAAAGTAATTAGTAGGAATTTGATGGCATTTTCTAAAGACAATAACCTTTCTCACCACTTATACTATTAAAACTTGACACCATACACTTGAGGTTTGGCCACAAATAAACGGTCCCCCTGAAAAGACTATAAAAAAGCTTTATATACATTCTTTTTGACCTCTATGTGTGTATGTATGTATGTATGTATGTATATACAATGTGATTACTACAAACGTACTCCGCTCGCATTTCTAGAATTTAAATATCAACTTTTCACTTATGGGCGTCACAATATAATTGTTTAGATTTAAATCACTAGTATTATGAAAATTTGGTCTTGGCGAAATGAGATGGCAAAAAAAAGCTTCCAACCCTTACTAATAGAAATGTGCATTTCATTGAAGGTTAATCAAGATAATAAATTAATAATGTCCTTACAACCTACATTAAATAAGATCAATAGTTCGATCTTGTTAAGACAAACAGTAAACTATGCGTATAGAACACCACAGTAGCACCCTATTATAACAATAACCAAAAATTGGTGCAGAATGTAACTAAATAGAAAACTAAAAAACATAGTGATATGGTTATTTAACGTGGACAAAACCATTATGAGAAAACTATAGGTGCAAATCACATGAGATTGAAAGAGAGAGAGAGAGAGAGATTTTAATAACATTGAGTTACACTTACAAGTTATTAAAATTATAAAAAAGCTAGAAATCTACGTCAACGTTAAACAAACACATGATGTTTCTTTCAGACTCGCTTTTAAACTCCTCATCTTGCTCCAACTCTTCAGTTTGCTTTCAGTCTAATTGACATACTCCAAGCTCCATACTCGCCTTCGGTCTAACTAAAATACGCTGAGCACAATCCGCATTCTACATCTCCTTGGACTATGAGAGTCACATGTTTAAGCTTAAGGTGCTTTGGTTTTACTCCCTTGATGAAGCTCCAAGGATGACACACAATATTTGATCACCTAAATAGGCAAAGTCCAACCTCAAAAAGTATCTAAATTTCTTCTCCTAAGTTTAAAATCGAATCCTCTTAAGATCAGGCTTGAAATTGGATCTCAACTGTCAAAATCAAATTGAGGAGGTCTTATGTTGTTGTGTTTACGTGCTCAACTCACTCAAATCCCAATACCACGTCAATGATTTTTAATTATGTTATAGTATATAGCCTATATATATTTTTTAAATGACTATAATTATTCTCTTCTGATCATCTTCGTTGATATCTCACTTTCATCCTACATTAGTGACACATGACATCGCTTAATTTATTACCATAATTTATCTTAACGTAGACAATATCTTTTTAGCGGGGAACGAATGCAGCTTGACAAATTGAAATAAGTAATATAACAAAATACACATCGTTATATACACATACAAACACAAAAGCCACTACTAAAAAAAAAAGAAAAAACAGTTAGTATTGTTTTATAAATAGTACAGATTTTGCTAAAATAATAATAAAATAAGAATTCAAGTAAAAGTAGTAGTGCCATGCGCATGAAGCATCACGTGTCGGTGAGAAAATTATGAAGGAGTTTATAACAGACAAATTAGCCACCCACCCGTCATATCATATTCTCCTTTTCTTTCTTTCTTTTTTTTTTTTCTTTCCTTTTGATTCATTTCATTCAAATGGCTCAGCTTTGAACCACCAACAAGCAACTCTTCCTCTTCCCTTTCCTTCCTTCCTTCCCTCTTTTCTTTTCCTTCCTCGTTCTTTCAACGCAGGATTGATATTGATTTTCTGCCGGACGAAATTAAGATAGCAATCACTTTGCACTTACGAAGGATTTATATTAATTTTCTTTCCGAGAAAAAAGATAAAAATAAAAATTGTAGGTCTGGCCGGGCTAAGGACCATATCTGTTAGATTGGGAAAAAGAAGGAAAAGCAGAAGGAAAGTGAAGAAGGTGAGGGATAGTTTGATGGATTTTTGGAACAAGATGATATTTCCTGTCCGTCGAGTCTGGCTTGCGATCTCTGCTCGCGTTAAGGCTCCCAAATCTGGTACCATTTTCTTGTTCTTTTCGTACGTACGGAAGCAAGTTTTAGTTTTTTTTTTTTTTGGTCTCTGGCATTTATTGTCCTACTATTCATTGCAATTAGTTCCATATTTCCTCAATTCTTGAATCATGGTCTCACTAATTAGCTCTATATATTTTCCTTTGAATAAGTTTGCAATTGCTTTAAATTTTACAGTGACTTTCAGATGATTTCTCTTTTTATTTTCTTCTGAAGACTCATTAGCCATTTAGAAATTAAGCCAATAATTTATGAACTATGATTTTGCTTGCGTATAAGTGATGGAATAATATATAATATACTATCTTCATCAAACTTTTTTTTCACAAATTTATTTAATTATATGATTTTTTTTTTTTTTGTGCCTTTGAAGATTATTACATTTTACTCTTTAATTTAACTAACGTGACGTCTTTCTAATAGATACATTAAATCTTATTTATCCTCAACGAGGATTTTTTTTTTCTTGCCAGGAAGACTACTGCCCAAAAATATTACCACATATGTTGTGAGTGCGTAAAAAAGTGAGGCCTACTTCAATTTGAGATTTTCTTTTCTCAGAGGCAAAATCAGAAAAATTAGTCGAGAGTGAAAACATAAGCGTATAAGATAAATAAAGAGACGTAAAATTTTAAGAAATAAAATGCTATTTTAAAAGGACAATTACAAACTATAATTTTAAAAAAGGAAAACTGCTTTTATAAAACTTAAAATACAAAATTAAAAGGGTAAAAAGAAAAAAGTTAAGTTGAAGAGGGCAGGGGGCCGCCCCGGTTGGTGGGTGACGCTTAGTGTCATATTATAGCATCTATTTATGCAAATTCAAATATTCTTTCCGTTCCAACAATCAAATTTGTAGTCAACCCAACCCCAGTACCGACACTCAAAAAGCCATTGACCCCAATGTTCTGATAAGCACTGTTACATTGAAAACATTGATACTCCGTTTAGCATAAGGGATGGAGAGCAGGAAGGAGGAAATAAACAAGAAAGAGGGAGTAAATTACAGGGATGAAGAATATAAAAGATGAAAAGCATTATAGTAATTCTTTTTGTTGTTTGATAAGAGGAAGAGATAATTGGAAGGATGGATGATTGTTATTTGTCTAATTACTATATTGTACATTATACTATTGGTTAATAATTTATTTTGAAAGATAAAAGAAGTCTTTTCATTTAAATTTGAATACATTGGTTGGATCCTCTATTAATAGAAGGATCCAAATTGATGGGCTGGAGGGAGGACTCTCCCTCCATGTCTCTTGTCCCTCCTCTATTCCTCGGACTAAAAAAGGATTCTTTTCTCCCCTGACCACTCTTCCCCCTCTATCTCTCCCTCTTGTCAAACACTAGGGGCATTCTATTAGTCAAGGGGCTTGGGGATAGTGTGCTAATTGCTATCCCCACTGGACAAAATCCACTTCAACGAGATTAGCATATATCATCCGTGGCTCTAGGTTTTATAGATCATTATAATTTATAGTCTAAAACTTTAAAAATGTCAAATTTTAGTAGATTAGAAAAAAAAATATATAGTCCAACAATTTAATAAAGCTTTAAAAAAAAAATCTAACGACTGAAATTTGGGTCTATTCTTTTTTTTTTTTTTTTCCCTTCAGCTTTCTTCATCTCCTTTTTTAAGTTTAGATTAATGTTTTCTTTTGAAGCAACACATTTTTTTTTTATGGTCATAGCAAGCAAAGGCGATAGGATCAACGTCTTTTTTAGTGCAACTTTATGCCCAAGTCACTTTAGCAAATGGTCTGACGTAGGCCTTTGAAAAAAAGGAAAAAAGCCGTTATTTTACTGCCACTTTCAGCACAAAAAATACCCAACAAACATCCGGGTCCCCTGCTTGATCTATGCGCTTTGGACCACTAGAATTTAAATCGGACAATAACTGAAGTGCACTCTTCAATATTGAAAATTAGAAATCTCAACTATCTATCTATACATGCATATATTGAGAATTAGGATACAATCCGTTGGATATTCATTAAATTGTCGTTCCTTTTATAACTTAGAGTTTTGACATGATTTTATGGTTTAGAACTATGTGCTATAGCAAGGTATTCATCCGACCACCGAATTCTCTTATTATTTAAACTAATTAGTGGCTGAACAAGAATTGGGTTTAGCTTGAATTATGTTCTTTATATTATCTAATCTGATTCTGAAACTGCCATGGAAATTGGTCCCTTTACCAATTGATCTTGTGTGGGATTATTGCAGGTGCTGGGCTATTGAAGCTGCACAACGATGTACAGACTTGTGGATATCAGGACGTTCAGGTGATGTGGGAAATGCTGCAAGGATCAGAATCATAGCTAAATGGTCGTCAGAATGACCATCCCAAGCGCAACAAGCAGCGACCGTTTTGGAGAGTTTTTGTATGGTCTAATTAATAGCACTACAGACCCATCTTTCTCCGCGAATCATGCTTAGATACTACTGAAAGTGATGATCAAAATAATAATTTCGATGTTAGGTCAAACACGACATGTGGGCATCACATGGCTTTACGCTCAAAAGGGCCACGATTGCAGTGACCTAGTACATGAGTTACTGCATTGAATGTGTTGAGAAACGAGTAGGAGATGAAAATGTGTCAAGTTTTCCACCACTCTACTTTTTTTCTTCCTTTTTCGTTTTACCTCGGACGCTATTATGAATGTTTGAACTAAAGATTCCACTGGCCATAATAGAGCAATCAGTAATGGTCCTTGACTACCAGTGTCCCCCGACTATATTCCAAGTTCTGTAAGAAATAACAAGGTTTTCAACTAACCAAAAGAACTTTAATGGCAAAGTGCCTTCTTCTCTGTTGATCTCTCTGCAGCGTCTAGAGATAAATTTAACAGGAAATTTATTGCAAATTTCTTCCTTCTATTAGGGAGAAATTTTAGGGAAATGCCCTTCATGAACGATGTTAACAATATTGTCTGTCTCCAACTATTTATTTCTTTTTAATTTAATTTGTCAATTGACTTTTTTTTATCCTTGATACAAAAATTGTATCAAAAAATAAATCCTAATCCACATTCTTTCAAATTATATTCTCTCTCTCTTCCCTCAACCGATTCTCACCCTTTCTCTCTTGTTGCTCTCCCTCTTCCCTTAAATCTGGCTCTCTGTCACTCTATCCGTCGGAGTCCCCCCTCTCTCTTAAGCAACTCCAGCGCAGGTCGACACATAGTCGCTGGAGGATCTCCTCCTTATTGAATTTACGACCATGATGGTGTTGTTGACCTCTACAAACGCTTCTGCCATCGTGCTTCTATGTTCCATCGTGATTGAAGCTTGTTGTTTGTGCAAGAGTCTGCTAGAGTCCAACGAAGATCGCGTGCCCACAACAGGGATCGAGACGGATGATGGAGACTACTAATATGATGAGATGAATGGATGGTGATTCTAGTTAAGGAGTCCCCCATGCAATGGAATTCGTCAGCAAAGATCAGCCTACAAAGCCTAACTTTACTTATTAAAAGCTCCATTAGACAAATCTTAATGTCGAAGAACAATGGTGGAAATACTTCTCAAGCACAGGCAAAGTCTTCACCAATTGAGCTTGTATTGTATCTAGTATTATTTGATCTATCATCTTGAAGCATATAGAGTAGAAGAACAAAAAATTAGGTCAAAATTCCCTGTAAAGCAAGGGGCAACAATAGTTGCATCAAAGTATGACAATCATGTGTCATCATATTAATAAGTTTAAGTCCTTTGATACACCCCAAAAGGAGGTCTAAATTAAAACCTTGCAATCAAAAAAATCATAATTGAGCATTATAGTAAACACGGGTCATTCCAACAGAGGATTGATTTTAATCCATAAGTTATCAACTTACAAAGTAAGTTGGAGACTTTTAGATTCAATTAAACTAAATATATATATATTTTTTTTAAAAGCACGAGAAAATTAAAGTTACAAAACAAGAATTCAAGAACATGTAAATGTAGAGAACTAAATTTGTTTAAGGGCCAATGGCCATACTCGGGCATTAATCGGGTGGAAATTAGTTGGTTAACATAAAGTCACCTACAATGAGAACAAAGCTTTAAGTGCAGTAAAGATAAAAAGACACACGTATTTATAGTGATTCACCTCCGGAATAGAGACTACGTCCATTGTGGAGTCTTGGGGCTTCATTATATAATGAAATAAATACAATAATCGAGGTAATAGAGAATTGGAAAGAGAGAGAGACACAAGGGAATCTAGAGAAAGAAAGTAGACAGAGAGTGCATAAATATCCAGAGTACATAGATGTTTAATTCATAAGATCAATCCCATATTTATACGGTACAGATTATGCCTTTTAATTGCTTGATTCTAGAGCTGATTCTAAGTTTACCAAGGAAGAGATAACTTCCTTATTTGCTTCTAGTTGACTTTCTCATTTTCTTATTTCCTTATTTAGGTTGAGGTTACTTCTTCTCCAACATTGACGTAATTCTTGCCTTTCTTCGTAGATTTGGCTTATTTGGACTTCATAGGATCAGAGGATGATTTTTTCCTTGATTTATTTCATATGGGCCCTGGTGGTTTCCAATCGATTATAAGCTCCAGTCAACTTGCTATATCCAGTCAATTTAGCCAGTTGACTTCTTCCAGTTAATTCCTCTAAGCGATTAGTTGAGACATGTACGGTGATAACTAAGGTGCTATTATTACCCCTAATAGTAAGCCCCATACTCCTTAATCGAAGAGAATCAACTACAAAAGTGTCGTGTGGACTTGTGAGCTTCCTTGAGTCCTTAAGGTGTGGTTGGATCTTCCTTCAATGTCCTTTGATCTTCTAGGAAGGTTTTGGAATAGTTGAGTGAACATGTCGCCTAGAATGGCGCCACTTAAGTAAAGCTTCCATAGAAAGGCGGCAATTCGTGTCGACAGTTTATGTTTGGTTCTAATTGAGGGTCAATTTTTATATAAACTAGCTCAGCACTACCCGACCCGTGACACAACAGTTGAGAAATCTCAACACTAACACGACCTGTTCTAACATAGATTGACACAAACACAACTCCTACTAACCCGTTCCTTATACAACCTATGAAACGCTAAGTTCCTTATGCAATCTGTCAATGTCTTGTAGTAACTGGCACTAACCTTGACCTTTTTTAGTTTTGAATTTACACTAATATAACATAAAAACAAACATGAAACAAATTTTCTCAAAATAAAATGAGTTCCATGCTATAACAACAAAAAATTGTCCTAAAATTTTTTAAAATGTCCAATATAATAACAAGTCCAACACCAACAAAATAACAAATCTGACAAAATAAAAATTCTTAAGTAATCAAGCTAAAATCATCTTTTTATTATTTAAGAGTTAAATTCAATTTAGTTTGAAACTTAGTCTGAGATTAAGTAAGCTAGAATATTGTCCTATGGGTATATTTGACAATAGGAGAAAATATTTTAAAAAATATTTAAATAATTAATCGCAAGTCAGACGGGTCATTTTAGCATCATGCAATTAACCCAAACACAACCTTTTTAGATGGGTCAGTTTTAGGTTGACATTAAAATGACCCGTGATTAATTTTTTTGACTCTAACCCGTACAAAAACATGTCAAGTTTGTGTCATGTCATCATATCATAACCCTATTATCGGCCCTACTTCTACATAGTGTTTACTTCTTGGTACGCTCAGTTGCGGTTGGACATAGGAAATAGAGATGTTACAAGTGCCTGAGTTTCTAGGTGTGCATTCCTATGTTTTGAAATGATTGCTTATGCCTAAATTGATCTAGGTCGTTAGTGAAATTCAATCCTAATCACCCAAATTGATTTAGGCATTAAATGCAAAATTAAACTGATTTGGTTCGTTTCTTTCCCACTTTCACTTGCCTTAACTGTTTCTTTGTTTTCTCTGCATTTTCTTTCATTTTTCACATTTTTCTTGCTTAGGACACTTTGTCAAGTTATTTTGCTTCTAATCCTCCTTTCCCTTAGAATAGATTTAGGTTTCAAGCCCTTCTTTTGTTGATTTTCCTAGGAACCAAATATAGAAAAGAAAAGGGTAAAAGGAAAAAAGGAAAGAAATTAAATTTGCTCATAACTGCAACCATAGGACTTTTCGATGATCTCAACCATTTAGAAGCCCTCGATTTTCTCAAATCGTCATCATCGGCAAGCAGTTCGAAGCGAGGGTTTTGATGCAAACTATCGGATGTCGATTCGTCAACTGATGCCAAATTTGTGATTTTGGCTTTGGTAGAGGATGATGGTTTAAAGTTCAACCACAAGGACTTCAAGATTATGTACTTCTTGGAGTAATTCTTAGAGTCAAGAGGCCATTACATTCTCGTAACTTGCTCAAAAATCTCCACAGCTATCAAGGAAATTAAATTGATGGATAAAATATAGAAAAACAAATACTTTATGGCAAAGAGGAACGTTTATGTTCTTGCTTGTAGCTAGGTGACTCTAATCGATTAGGGTCAATCTAGTGAGTTGTTTGATTGCAATTTCTCTTGATGCTTGCTTTTGCATCTATGGTCAGTTCACTAACTTTTCCTTTTTTCTTGCAAAGCATATTTGGAATAAGCCTCCTCGGCTTTTCACAGGCTTGAAAAACACAAATCGCCAAGTTTTAGTTCGCCAACAGCCCAATCAAATGAGTTACTTCTCGGACTCAATCTGCATCTGCTACACTTCAAAACCATGATAGTGTTGGAAAACTAGTACGTAGAGGAATTTAAAAGTTTTAATTAGAGTATTTTTCAAAACACTAGTTTGACATGTTAAATACATAAATTAATGACAAATCTTACTATTCTCTTTTGTATACCGAAGTAGGCTCGAATCCATGTAGAGAAAAACGTTCCAAAATAGCCTCAACCGACTAGTCTTCTTTGCTATTCTCTATCCACGTCGAAGTGTGGGTAGTCACATGTCGTATAGCTCTTCCTCCGGTGACTATCCTTCCAACCATTTGAGAAGACCTAGAGCTAAAGTTCTTGATGTTGAACAATAGCTCTCAAGGAGTTTCAAAGTTTCTCAAACTAGAGTACTCACTCTATGCTTCTCAACTGATCTAAACAACTGAGAAAACTTAACCCCTATTTATAGTGGTCGAATCTGGGGTTAATCCCTATCAAATAAGGCCTCAAAATTTGAATCTGGATTAACTTCTGATGAAAAACGTGTTTAAAACACGTATATAGATTATCGCACAATCGGCAGGCTGAACTAATGAATCAGCTTGCCAAACTTAACCCATCGGTAGGCCAAACTAAAACATCGTCCTGCCAAACTTACAATAATTTAATCCTGGAGAAAATCTTATTTTCCACTCGAGAATCTTAGATAGAGTTGCAGCTTTAATTCAAATAACCCAATAGAGAAGTTATCTGATTAAAACAGTCATATTTAGATAATCCCATAGAAAATAAAATATTATCCAAATAATTCGACATGTTTTTCTTGAATTAATTTATAATTTAATTCAACCGATAAACTAATATGAATTATCCAATCTTATCGAATTTTATCCAATCTAATAATTTAATATAAGTCACCAATATGTAGGAAAAACATGCCGTATCATTACAGGATTTATTATGAGCTAGTAAAGGGGACCCGATAGACATATACAGTTTCAGCTCCTATAATTATAAAATACAATATCCCAAATACATATTTTATAATTATTAACTCTAATGCTATTCTACTAAAAGCTTAGAGCTGCACTCTTAAATTATATAAAATTACGAAGCTTTAAGTAAACTAACCATCCACGACATATCATTATGTGTCACATTCCCATAGGATATTCATAATCGGCTTAATGATAAATTTTGTTTTACTTTCTTGATTATTTTTATCTTACATCTATTATCATACCATTGGAATACTTACTATCTATAGATAGTATACCATTCAGTTACACCTATATATCTAAATGGTTAAGCACTCTAGTATTCCAATTACAGGATAACGTATATAAGAGAATATCATTAACTTTACAAAAAGAGCTATGGATTCTATATCTATGAACAAAAAGTCTACGCAATCAATAGTGATGTCTCCAACGTACAAATATAGTACCATCATAAAGTTAGGATATCACCCTTTAGTACATCAAAAGCCATAAGTCAAGAATAGGGACCCATTAGACATTTCAGGATTAAGACACAATACATATGATTCTCTAAAGTAAATTGATTTGCACAAATAAAATTATTAATCTGAATCAATTCAACTTTATGTCTTGATCTAATACATCATCACCTATGACAATGCACCAATGTTTCTACTTATGGAGTCCCACTCCGATGACCAAGACAAGCCATCTCTTGTTAGAGATGTAGACAATATAACAACTCACTATGAATAAAGTGCCCAACTTTATTCCCTCGATTGCAGATCTTATGATTTAGTTTATCACCTTTAAGATTCATGTCTTTTGCATAATCTGTCCATCATATGCATGATTCTTGACAGTTTTGGACTTTTGTTTGCTTATCATACATTTAACAAAAATGAACATAAAGAGGACAACATTTGGTATATAAAAAATAAGATAAACTCTTTATTGATAAAATGTCTTCAAAAACATATTATAATATTTTACTCCTTAGAGCACCATGTCTAACAGTTTGGTAAGAGGTAACAGCTCAATACCTTGGTTGCATTGTGAAATTGATTGTTGTCATTTTTTTTTTTTTGTTTGCAGCCTTGAAGATAAAGTCTACCATGTCTTCTGAGGAGATGCTTGATAAGGCCAACAAGAAAAAGTTGGCTAGCAACGATAAGGTGGATAAGTCATTTAGGAAGCCTTCTATTAACCCAGAGGTCTTCGAGGTCGATTGCCCTACTCCCATCTTCAGTCATCCTTCTCCTAGTATAAGGCTGACAAGGAAGAAGAAAGTTGAACATGAGCCATTTGTGCTCGGCCTACTGATGAGTGAGTATTTTACTCACAAATCTAGTGCTTTTGAACGTAAGAATTTTGTGGAAACCTCAAGCATTGGTGGTAGTTGATGTCTTTTGTGCTATTTTGTAGGAAATGAGGAAAAGTTTATCATAGTGAAAAAAATTAGCTTCAAAAAGAGGAGCTGAAGCTTACTCCATAGGCCATCAACGCAAGATGTGTAATCTTGAAACTTGCCGCACGCAGCCGCAAGCCCCTCATGTCATGGGGCATGCTGAGTGTTTTTCTAGGCTGATCTCAACCTTTTAATCAATCCAATGGCCCAAGTTGAACCTAAATTGAAGCCTTAACACCCAAAACCCTAAAGAAAGGGGCACATGTTCCAATGAAGATTGAGGAAGCATGCATTTCTAGAGAAAGAAACTAGAAGGCAAAAGATTCTTGGAGAAATTCTTGGAAAATGCTTGAATATATCAAGTCTTGAGGAACATCTCCATTAGAGTTTCCTCTTTTTCCTTCATTTTCTCTACTTTAGTTTAGAAATTTATATTTGTGGATTTGTTTTGAACATGTTTACATTTGTGAATTTCATGATGTGTTTGGTAGTGAACTTAGCTATGTTTAGCTATATTTCTTGCTCTAGGTCCTAGATGTAGCTCCACGTGACTATGCTTGGATTATTGGTTAATTGCTTATAGAGTTTTTATTAAATTTATTTGTGTCCTCATATGCTTAAAGCTCTAATTTATTAAGATATGAATTAGTGATTTTGATATATGATTTAATACTTGAGAAAGATTATTTCATAGTCGGTTTTGAGTTACACAATTATAGTGTTATTGAGTTTGAGTGAGTCATTAGCATTTAACGATTTTTCAGCATAAAGGGATGTGCAAGTTTTCTACTATTATAATAAAAAGACAGGAAAAAGTACATGAAATATACCTGATTTAAGACATTTTTTCTGCATTTCATCAAATACTAATTTAGCTTCGTTGATCTGTCCATCCTTAGCAAGTACATCCATCAATAAACAATATGGCATCTGAAAGTGGATTTGCATTATAATCCATAAACATACAACTAATAGAGCTGTTCACAAGGTAGAAAACAAAACATAA
The DNA here is from genome assembly GCA_946598075.1 of Artocarpus hirsutus. Lineage (NCBI taxonomy): Eukaryota > Viridiplantae > Streptophyta > Magnoliopsida > Rosales > Moraceae > Artocarpus > Artocarpus hirsutus. Next base: position 93,380 of record CAMOHE010000453.1, read on the forward strand.
TTGGAGGTTTTACCCTCTTTTCTTTGTTGATGGATCCCTCATCCATTCTGATTTTGTATTGTTCAAATACTCTTTTGTTCAATAAGTTTATTAAGTTTATTATCCAAACTAAATAAATAAAATGTCAAGTAATTGTAGACAAATATTTCAAAACAAATGTTTATATTGCCTATGTGAACAAAATTTGTATTTAGAGAAAGTGCAAAATCTTATAAAAGAAAGGTAAAATTGATGAACATGTTGAAAACTTCTGTTTTGTTGATATTTTATTTATTTGAGAGACCAAAGGAAATGTTTTTGGAAATAACAAATAAATGATTGATGACTACTTGAAAAAAGCAACCCTTTACTATTAGTCTTACCAAACTAAAGAATATAATAATTTTGTGGTTTAACAAGCAGTCTCTAAGAGTAAATCTCCAAGTAATATACTAGAAAAAAAATTGCTCTAAAACATAATGATAAGGGTGACAATACCTCATCTTCAGCATAGCCCAATGCTTCCAGTTCAGCTAAGAAGATGATGCATACAAACCAGAAAAATTGGGCACAACAGCTTGATGATGACTTACGGGTATACCGTATTGCTTTCAAAACACCTCTTGAAATGTCTTCTTATCAATTGGTGTTTAGGAAAGCATGTCACCTTTCGATTGAGCGTAAACACTGTGCATTTTGGGCAATCAAGAATCTCAATCTTGATTTGAAGGTGTCAAGTGAGTAAAGATTGTTGCAATTGAATAAGTTGGAGGAATTACAGAATGATGCTTATGAGAATGCCTAGATATACAAGGACTGCACCAAAAAGTGGCATGACAAGATCATAATTAGACATGAGTTTGCACCAATACAACAAGTTCTTCTATTCAACTCTCATCGAAGATTGCTTCTGGGAAAGTTGAAATCAAGCTGGTCTAGCCCATTTCAAATCAAACAAGTATTTCTATTTTGTGCCATTGAACTTATTGGAAATGATGGGACAACCTTCCATGTCAACAATCAAAGGCTCAAGCATTATCACGATAGAAAGGGGCAGAATGTGGAGAGCATTCTCCTCGACAATTCCAATTAATTAAGCTATGGCCATAGAGCTAATGATATTAAACAAAACGCTTCTTAGGAGGCACCCCATACTCTTTACCCATTCGCTTTTTTCATTTTTATTTTTCATTTTTGCTTTATTTATTAGGTTTTTCTATAATTTTAATTAATTACTTAAATATTTTAAGTGAATACTCCAAAATTTTCTTTAATACTTGAATTTTGTGTGTAATATTACAGTAAATGGGAAACTATAAGGTCAAGACTTAGTAGAAATTCAACACAAGGAGGCGAAATTCTCGATTTGAGCTTCCAAGGCAAAATGGCCCGCATAGGCTGCGTGGCCACGCAACTCCTTAGGCAAGCCGTGCGTCCTGGAGAAACACTGCTGCGTAGCCATGCAACATCTCAAGCAAGCTGCGCAAGCCCCTAGTGATAGGGGCGAGAATTCGAGAAAGAAGAAGAAGAAGAAGAAGAAGAAGAGAGAGAGAGAGAGAGAGAAAAGATACAAGAAAGACTTGAATTCTCGACTACTCCAAATATCAAGCACTCTATTACACTCCATTCTCACCCCTCTTCACAAGCAAAAGCCCTAAACGCCCTCCCCTCTCATTCCACACCCCCAACACTTCAAAAAACTTCTCCACTAATTCTCTTCCAAAATTCACCCAAACCATCATCAACATCTCTTCACTCTCTAAAATTCACAACAACCTTCCATTGGAGCATTCTTGAACAACTTTGAAGACCACCAATAGTTGGAAAGCACCTTGTGGTTTTGATGCTTATACAACTTCAAGGCTACTTTGGAGACATTTTCATCAAGTCTCTTCCGCCAAGGTGTGGTGCTCAATTTCTTTGATTACAATTAAGTTAATGGTGGATTTGTGTGGAGAAAAGGTGAAATTTTGTAGTTTTAATTGTGCTAAGAGTTGAGGTTGTGATTTTATTTGTTGTGACAGAATTGTTGACTAGAGTTAAATTGTTGAGATTATTATGGAATTGCTTTTTTACAATCTTCAAGCTATGTTCATTTTGTCAATTATTCATTAAATTTAGTTAATTTAATTTTAATCAGTTGCACATTTTAATCCAACTTAATCATCCCCTAGATAAAATTGAGTTTCGAAAACCTATAGTAATTAGTCTAAGATTCTAAAATCACTCCTTGATGATCATACTTGACCATTAGGTTACTTTATTACTTGCACGATCTGCATACTTGTGGTTGAGTGTAAGACCTGCCTACTGACTTGTCAATCCAGACCAACCATGAGGCTGCCTACCGCTTGGGCGTGGGCTTGCTAACTGAGGCTAACAAGGACCTCTTGGTGGCCTATGATGTATGAGAACTCACCAAGTCGTCTGCTGCGAAAGTTCTAGGGTATGCTTTTCCTTGCGTCTCAGTTAGGCTTAGCTGCTCATTTGCTTACTTCTAATGCTTATTTTGCTTGCAAAACATCTAGAGGCGACTTTCCCTTGCTATCCTTTTCTCCCGTCTCACAGCTTCATACATGTCTTTGGATATGAAACATGAGGACCTGAAGGCTCAGGTTGAGAAGAAGAAATCTGTAGCTGACCGAGAGGGAGAGCTTCATTTGAAGCTAAACAATTCTCGCCTTCATGTTATACCCTCGAGATCAAGAAAGGAAAGCTGAACGAGCCAGTCCCAGAGCTTGAGGAGGAAACTTGTGACAGCTTCTCTACTGGCTGGTCAACTGGTTACCCACAGAAGCTTCAGGAGTATCGGGTTAGGAAGCTGGCATAATTGGACCTAGCTGGTGAGATCACTCGACTCGAGAAGGTGGTCCACGGCTCTGATGATACATAGAAGGTTCCCAAGATGCAACCTAGAAAGGTTGACAACTTGCTGGAAGCCAAGGGCATATTTGGCCAAGAAGGGCCGCAAGTTAACGGGTCGACTAAAGGTGGAGCGGCTGGCAAGGTGCCTGCTGCAGTCGCCTTAGAGAAGGAGCCCCTAGTTGAAGCCTGATTAAATTGCAAAATGACTCATAGTCACAAAACTCGTTTCACTTACCGTTTCTTTAAATTCTTTAATTAATTAGAGAGCATTGGCAACTAATAAAAAGGAACTATCTACGTGAAATGCTTCTATGGCGCAAACAAAACAGAAGAACCAACAGGAACTTGCAATATCAAAAAATGAAAGTGATTTTTTTTTTATTCTTTTTTCTCTCCTGTCCGAGCTTGGGACTCTAGCAGTGTAGATGTCGTGGGTAAAAGAATTAGAAAATTTCCAATAGAAGTTTAATATATATATACGTATATGTAAAACATGTTTTTTGGAAAAATGCTTAAAGATGAGTGTTACATATATTTGCTATATTTTTATTCTTTTGAAATGCATTTGCTTTGTTTACATGCATATATATAAAGTTAAAACAGCAGAATAAAAAAAAACTTATATACTGTTTAGACCAGTTTTACGTATGTTATATATATAATACACACATGGTATGCATATAACTAGAAGCTAAGAGAAGGAGAAAAACGATTTTATCATTGCTCTAAATTAAATGTGAAAACTCTACATATATAGGAATAGACTCAGTTAATATAGTCTAGAGACCTAATCTGATAATCTACCTAACTTTCTAAAAAATAGGAACAAAAAAACTCTATATTATAGACAATTATACACGCCTAATTTACAACAACTTTGCTAACACTCCACCTGAAGCTCCACGGTATAAACAAAGCCATCGACATTCTCTTGCATCCATTTCTTCCCAATAATCTCCTTTCTGTTGGGCGCTTACGTCAATCAGCCGAAACTAAGTCAAGAGCTTTTCAAGAAGTGTGTACATTTAGAGCTTGTCAACTTACTTCTCAGACATTGGTCTCACAAGAGCTTTGGTAAGAAGATCTGCAGCTTGCTCCAAAGCAGGGACATTGGTGATGCATATAGTTCCATCTTCAATCTTCTCCTTAATGAAATGCCGATCCCTTTCAACATGTTTAGTTTTACCATGATGCACATGATTATGGGAGATATTGATAGGAGCTTTATAATCACAATAAACCTTCAAAGGAACCTGCATGTCCAACTTTAGTTCTCCAAAAAGATTTTTTAACCACAAAATTTCACACACACTATGCGCAAGTGACTGTAGTTCTATCTCAGCACTACTTCTTGCCACAGCTGTCTGTTTCTTACTTATCCAGGTTACTAGGTTGCACCAAACAAATGAACAATAGCTTGATGTAGATCTTCTGTCATTAACAAATCCTACTCAATGTGCATCTATGAAGGCCTCTTTACTTCTTGATTTATTTTTCTTTAAGAACAGTCCGCTTCCTGGAGTGCCCTTTAAAAATCTCATAATTTAGTAAACAGCTTCCATGTGCTCCTCAATCAAGGCATGCATAAATTGGCTTATGCAACTCACTACAAATCCAATATATGGTTGAGTGCGGGCAAGGTAAATTAGCCTTCCAACTAATCTCTTGAATCTCCCCTATCCACTGGACTACTCAACGTTTGTGCCCCTAGTTTCTTGCTTGGTTCTATTGGAGTGTTGGCAGATTTACACCCCATCATTCCTGTCTCTTTTAATAGGTTGAGTACATACGATAACCCCGAGATTCCAGTTTTGTTTCTAGCAATTTCTATACGCAAAAATACCTTAGGTTGCCAAGGTCTTTCATCTCAAACTCCAAGGTCAGCCCTTTCTTCAACCTCACGATCTCATCTTTGGCATTGCTAGTAAGAACGATGTCGTCCATATAAACAGTAAGAATGGGGATTTTCCCATGCCTATGTTCATAAATAGTGTCTGATCTTCTTGAGCTTGAAAATATAGTTGTTTTTGAATTGCTTTAGTGAAATGATAAAACCATGCTTTTGGGAAATGCTTTAAACTATACAGGTATTTTTTGAGCCTACATACCATTTCATTCTTACCGTCTCTATCAAACCCCGATGGTAATGCCATGAACACTTTTTCTTCCAATTCACCATTTAAGAAGGCATTTTTGACGTCAAGATGTTGAAGTGGCCACTCTAAATTGGCTGCCAATGAAAGTAACACCCAAACAAATTTTTGCCATTGGGGCAAACGTTTCTTGGTAATCGATACCATATGTTTGAGGCTAACCTTTAGCTACTAACCTTGCTTTGTGATGTTCAATGTTCAATTGATCTGTCAGAGTTATACTTGAATGTAAACACTCATTTATATCTAACAGGAACTTTGTTTTACTGTCCGTCAACAATCTCCCATATACTGCTTTTTTTTTTATCTAGAGCCCGAATTTCCTCCATTATGGCCTTTCTCCAATCTTTCTTTTCCATTGCTTCTTGCACAGTTTTTGGAACCTCAACCTCAGATAGCTTAGTAACAAGAGCCTTGAGTGACATGCATAGATGTTCATACTCCACGAAGTTTGAAAACGGAACGTCTTGTACATGTCCTTGTTCCCTTTCTCATAACAATAAGAATATCAAGGTCAGTTTTATTTGTGTCCGTACCTGATTTAGAGTTGGAGCCTTGACAGTGGGAAATGTGGGGATCTTTTACTTTTTTTTGACCTATTTTTCCTTGAGTTGGTCAAGTCAAAACAACTGTAGTCCACTCGTCTTTATCTGTTTCTCTTCCTAAATTGTAGGCAGGGTTTTTGAAATTTCCTTGACACAGATTTTGTGTTGGAGTTTGAATTTTAAGCTAAGGTGCAATATCAGGCATAACGGGATTTGAATCAGATATGGAGGATTTGAATTTTGAAAAGAAACTGGGCTTGACTGCTGATCAATATCTAAAACACAAGGATCAAGCTGAACACTCGGCCGTAAATCTGAGTGAGATGACATTTGTTGTGCACAATCCCATAAATATTCCCGTAATTCAAAATTTGAGTTTGAAATCAGATTTGGACTGCTACCCATACACGGATTGTAGTTCAAATTTTCCTAAAAATTATCTTCACTTAAATTCTCCCTATGAAGAATTCTTCCGAAAAAACAGTTGTTTTTCCAAAAAATAAAAAACGTAACATCGACAGAAGTACTCTCATTTTTCAAGAGAATAACAAAAATAACCCTTTTGAATAGCTGAATATCCTAGGAAAATAGGAAAATACACTTATGTGACCTTGGATCTAGTTTTAACCAACTATGACTAGGAATATACACAAAAGCAGTACAACCAAAGACCTCAAGCTGTAGAACGGAAAACGATCTAGCTATAGGAAAATATTTCTGAAGGAAATCTAAAGGTCTTCAATATTGTAGCACGCTAATTGGTAACCAATTAATCAAATAGCACGTAGTAAGGACGGAATTCCCCCCAAAATTTTTTGGACCATTGGTTGTAAACAAAAAAGACCAAGCCACTTCTAACAAATGGTGGTTTTTATTTTTGGCAATCCTGTTTTGCTTGGGTGTATCAATACAAGAGCTTTGATGAATAATTCTATTTTCCTTTAAAAAAACCTTCCAAGAATAGAGTTAAAATAGTTGACACTATTATCGGTACGAAACATTTTCATCCTCTCATTAAATTGAGTTTGAATCATGGAATAAAAATTTTTAAAACTTTGCTCTACATCAAATTTGTCTTTTATTAGATAAACCTAACAAACACGTGTATAGTTATCGATAAATGTGATAATTTGTTGTTGGTGAGAGTATGAATACGAGATGAAACCCAAATATCATTGTGGATTAATGTAGATTTAGAAGCATGATATGGCTAAGACGGTAAGAACACACGTTTATGCTTTACTAATTGACAAATTTCACATTGGAATAAATCGTTCTTCTTCTAAAACAATGAAAGAAACAAATACTTCAAATATAAAAAACTTGGATGTCCTAGCCTACAATGTAGCAACATAATCTGTTGTTTTCTAGAGACATATAAATGGTCCACCTCGGTATGAGCTTGACAACTCATAGGCGAATTATTCTTAAAGTAGTAAAGACCATCGACTTCCTTAGCACTATCAATCCTCCTTTCTAAAATCAGGTCCTGAAAAACATTAACAAAAAAGGAAAAACTAACCATGCAATTCAATTCCTTCGTTATTTTGTTAATAGAAAGAGAATTTTAAGTAAAACTTGGCACATGTAGGACAGATTTAAGAGTGATTGTAGTACTAATTTTAATAAATTCCACTCTTGCAACCACTAAATACAAGCCATCAGCAACTTTGACTTCATGATTTCTTGGGCTTGGAATGTAAGAATGAAAGAGCTACTGATAGCTAGTCATGTGACCAGTAATGTAACGCCCATTTACGGACATCACAATAATCGTTACTCTTACCGTTATTATCATTATTTAAATATAAACGGCTCTAGTAAAATACTTACATCCAAACAGCGATCTTAAGAAAACACGCATAATTTTTTTTCCTTTCTTTTGCACGGCAACTTGCCGTTTTCTTTCTTTTTTGTTTTGTTAACTTTCGTTTACTTTTATAATATAATATAATAATATTAATGTACGGTTATATATATTATAATATAATATAATATAATATAATAATGTAATATAATATAATTATGTAGCAATTTTTATAAATTATTTTATGGCATAAATAATTTAATACATAACTTTTAATTAGGACTGTTCATAGCCCAGACTTTACTAGCTGATTTTATGGTACTGAATATGTGATTTTTTTTTAATTATCAAATGAAATTTTTATGGCTAAAGAAAAATCTAAGCATGATATATATATATATATATATATGTTAACTTTATTCCTGCAAATTTTCATGCTTTAATTAAGTGTAAATTGAAAGATATAGGGTAATGAATCTTTAAAAGTCAGGCAGTTTTTATTATTGGCAGATTTACTTGAATGTTTTTAAAATTGAAAAAAGATATTTTGGATTAATATTTTCAAGAGAAGAAAATTTGAGTGATGTTGATATATGGTAGCTATGTTATGAAATAATTCTTACACTTTATTCATGCTTATAAGTTGAGATTAATTTCTCCAAGTCATTAAAGGTCAAGTTTTCTATCTTATGTTTCTCAACTTTAAGTGCATGTTTATGGCTTAAAGATGCTTTGTTTTGTTAAGAATGATATATGATGATGTAATATGGTGTTAAATGATACCATGAAGAGGAATATTAATTTTATGTATTATATCAATGATTGACATGAACACTCCAAAAGATGAGCACACCAAGAACCGCGACAACGTCACCCAAGTTAAGGTTGTAAGCAAACAAGATAAGTAAATACATTCTCACCTACAACATGATAAACTTTATGAAAATACTAAGCAATGTTTTATAAATAAAGGTTTGTGATTTAATGTTCTTATTTCAAGACCTTTTTATGATGAATTTTCTTGAGGATGTTTTTATGTTCATGTTTTTTATGGTTTATGACAATTTTTCAAAGAAAGCTTATGTATAAACATATATATATATATATATGCATCACTTAATTAAGCGTTGCACACCCTATGTTTATGTTTACGATGTCCTAAAGGTTGGATTGTCATGCTTGGTTTGAGACTAACTACTCCACTCCTCTCATGACAACACGCCTATGATGTTTATGTTTATGGTGCAACGCTTGAGCTTCCAAGTATAAAATGAATAATGTTTTAATATAGAAGTTTAAATGAAAAGATATATTCTATATAAAGTTGTGCCTCGTGCACTACTATGATTATGATTATGATTTTATGAAATGATTTTTATGAAATGTTTTATGTTGTAAGATAAGAAAGTGTACTTACTAAGCTTATGCTTAATTTTATATCATATTGTAGACAAAGGTAAAAGGCATATGAAATAGATGGAGGACGAAGACAGGCATATACGCTAGGAGTGTTGGATTGAAAACGGAACCACGCCAGAAAATAATTAATGATTTGATCAATAATTTTATTATTAATGTTACTTTCCACACTGATTTTGAATTAAGACTTGATTTATTTTTCTATAGACTTTTGAGATTGTTTAATATTTCTTTAATTGTGGTTTCTTGAAGACTGTGCTATGTTTCTTTATTTTGGTATGGTTAAATTATTTGGACATATAAGTATTTTTCTCGAAAGATCTAAACATTGTTTGAAGTTTTTTATGTCTATAATTTAGTAAATAATTGTATTTGTAAACTAACTGTTTCTATAGATGATCGATTAGCCAAACACTATAGGTGTTTCGTTAGGCTAATCGAGGTGAGAGAAGCAAATCTAATGAGTAGTTTCAAAAAAAAAAAAAAATTTTGCATGTCTTTCTTGGGATATTTGTTTAAGTGTAAGTATTTTATTTAAAATATTATCTTGAAATATTAATATTAATGGTAAAAGTAACGATAATTATGACGTCTATAAGGAGGCGTTACAAGTAGCTCCTGAGTCAATGACTCATGGTTCACCTTACTTTATCATGCCTCCGAAGGACTCATCTTTCTTCGCCATAAGCGAGGTGCTCGAGGATTGATTCCCATACATGAGATTGCAAAGCTGCTCCATCTACTCCTTGGAAAAAATAATGCTACCATTTGGTTTTTCCTGCTCCTAGTCATGAGTGACTTGGTGCCCTTTGCCATATCGATTTTTCAGCCTGTTAGGAACCCAATTTGCTGGTTTTCCATGAAGTTCCCAACAAGTGTCCTTGTTGCACTAGGGTTTTTGACAATGGTCACATCAGGCTTGTCCTTTCTTTGTGGACAATTGAGAATTGCCTCATTCGTTCGGTCCTTGTGCCATTAAGGCTGAGTTCTCATTGACAGGAGTTGGTGTCTCCCTGAGCATCACTCTTTTTGGTATTCCTCACGATGAACTGCGAAAAAAAATCAATAGACAACAATGGTCGCATCCTAAGAATACATCCCCTCACTTCATCAAGTTCCTTGTTAAGGCCTGCCAAAAAATCATAGATACGATCTTTGTCCATTATTTTCCAAAAAAGAATGGCATCCTTCAGATCCTTCCATTGGCAAGTATAAAAAAGATCTAATTCTTGTCACACTTTTTTTTTAAGAATTGAAAAGCTGGGTAGCCTCAAGATCTCCTTGTTTGAGATTTCAGGCTTTGTTATGCAGTTTAAACATTTGGGAGGAATTTTCAAGATCTGAGTAGGCTAAGGTGACAGCATCCCAAATTTCTTTTGTTGTAGGATAGGACATATATGTGTAGCCAATATTATCCTCCTTGAAGTGAATCAGTCATACCATCACCATTAAGTTTTGAATGTCCCAAGTTGAGTATGAGGGATCAGTAGGCTTTGATTTGGGATTTGTACCACCCAGATATCTGATTTTGCTAAACAAGACCGTTTAAGGAAGTTTTCCCCATTCAACTTATGGTGCAAGAGTTTTCATTTAGAACAATGGGAACAATTGTATGGGTAAGCTGTGTGGCGCCTAAAGCAACCTCAAAGTCATCACATATACTCATTCCAGTTATTTGTCTTTCTCAGCTTACTATTAGCCTTTATTGCTCCGATATCATAAAAGCTAAGAGAAGGAGAAAAAAGATTTTGTCACTGCTTTTAATTAATTAGAAAGACTCTACATTTACAAGAATAGACTCAGTTTATATGTCTAGAGACCTAATTTGATAATCTACCTAACTTTTTAAAAAAATAAGAACAAACACTCTCTTCAAAACAGACCATTATACATAGCTAATTTACAACAACTTTGCTAACAATAACATTTTAGAAAAACTATATGTAGTGTGCACGGTTAAACCCACAGAGTCTACATTCTACAATTTTTTTAGGAATACATTCTACAATTTGATTATAAAATAAAATGAAATTAATATAACCGCTACTATAATACTAAGGAGTGGTAGAATAGTAATAAAGCATAAAACAATGGTTTATTGTTATGCTTTTTTTATTAAATGTAGAATGACATATGCAAAAGAAGAAGATAGAGAATAATGAAAAAAGTGACCCTAACCTTTATATAAAAAATATGACAACGAACCTTACAAACCTAAAATTAGTAGACTTTGCATTACCGTTAGCAACTGATTTTGCTAACCTCTACCTCCACGTAACCACCAAGCTTTTGGGATGTTGAACCTAGTACCCATCAAGTAAAAAGTTTAAGAAGTAAAAGTATCAAATTCGATAGAAGAGTAACATCAGTTTTTTTGCAAAAGTTGCAACATATGAGAGAGGAGCAACTAAATTTTTTAAACACCTCCTAAGAGGAGACTCTACCAACCCCAAACATTATTTGTTTAAAGGACACCCAATAGAGAGGCTCGGGCACTTTTCTTCAAGTTCAAATACTCTCTAGCCTCGCAAGTTCAAGCATGCACTAACTTTATAGTCACTCCGTGTTTAACATGGCAGATGCCTAGTTAATGCATATTGCATATACGTTGTCAGTAGGTTTGTAAGGTTCCCAGCATCTTTCTTTATCTAGAATACATTGCAATACCGAGTTAAGAGGAATTATTCAGTGGACTAAATGCACCGTATCATTTTACTAATGTAGTACACCACGTCAATAAAAACTTGACATTTAGACACTGTTGCGATCAAGTTTCTCTTTCCTAATATATATTACATTAATTATATAATCAAATCCACTATAATTATTTTATTTAAATCCTTTTTATTTATTGCTTTACTATAAAGGAAAATAAAAATATAAACTTATACCATATGAAAAAGAAACATATACCATTTCCTCAAATGGAGGTGCACCCAGAGTTCTTAGAAAAGAAAAAAAAAAAACTCTCTTAAAGAAATATCACGAAAAGAAAAAACAAAATCTTCTTTAAAAAAAAAACCTCAAATAGATATTGTAGGCATAAAATGCCTTTTTCAATTTCTATGTTGATAAGTGTAGAAATTTTATCTCCTCGTGAAACACCTTCTTCAACCATGTGCAAGACCTCTTATCCTTGCAAAGCAATCGGATATGGTGGACTTTAGTGTGATTGAGTAGAACGTATGCTTCAGGGAAGAGCAACCATCGAATAAGTTCTCTCTCTCTTTTTTTTTTTATGTTTTTTTTTTTTTTTGGGAGAATGCCTTTGACGTTCAAATAAAAAGAAAAAGTAGAAATTATGGTACCACATCAGGGTAAGAAAATCTATGTGAATAATATTTTAAAATTTAAAATAAAATATTTAGAGTAAAATAATAAATGAAAGGGATTTAAATAAAATAATTAGGCTAGATTTGAATATATAATTAATGCAATATACATTAAAAGAGAAAAACTTAATTGCAATAAGCAGATAAAAAAATAATACCTAAATGTCAAGTTTTTATTAGCCGGGCGTACCACATCAACGAAATGACGCAATACACCCGATCTATCAAATAATTCCTCCCGAATCAAAGTGGTAAATGTTCTCTCATTACGCAACATAATTAAACCTTCAATACAGAGGGCTGCTACAAATCCGAATAACATTACTCAATTAATCAAAAAAAATTGCTAATCATTATAAAGACGGTAAATCTGACGATATAACGCCAAAAGTTTTATCTAAGCTCGGTTCTGCAATGATAATCATGCTAACAACCACAACTACTACCGTGCATCATTATAAATACATGAAAATATATATATATATATATATATATATGACAAGATAATGTAAATGAGCAGAGGTTAAAAACCTGTAGTTATAGAATCCGTAATATTTACAACTTAATGAGTTGAACATAGCAAGCATGCTAAGATCGGGAAAATGAGATAACACCGTCCGCGAATCCAATAACTAGTTTCTATATTAAAACTAAAACAGATATAGCAATAAAGCTGAAAAATACGCCACCGAGCCATTATAATCCGTTCCTTCCACTACGTTTTCGCCCCTTTTTTATGTGAGAAATGGGTGGGGATTCAGAGTAAAAGAACTAGAAGAAATTTTCCGACATCCATAAGCCCGGTCGGATATAAAAGAATTATACCTGAAACTGATGTGTTAGAATTTACATCCAGAACTGAGAGAACAAAAACAAGTCAGAAGGTATATCAAGTGTCAACCTCCACATTTTCTGTTTTCGTTTTTTCGTGCTCATCTTGGATACCTAACAGCCTACACGGGAGAAAAAAGATGATTTCAAAATTTATGATGATATAATCATTAACTGCATTCGTTTGTCGTTGTTAATACCTTCCACTCAAATCACTTATCTCATGAAGTAACTGTTTTTCCTTCTCTAGAGCTTCTTCCAGCTACAACAAACAAAAGAACTCAAGTTGAAGCACAATAGCATGTTTTCTATCTCATTCATATGGAAAAGAATCAAACTACACGCCGGTAAATCAAATTTTTCTGCAAGTGCCACGAGAAGTAAAAACTAATTTCACTTGCAAATTGTATCATTGATTTGGGGGTGCAAGTTTCTTTCCTCCCAATGAACACATGATACGAAGACATGCTTCCAAAGTATAAGCCAAATGCACAAGAATCAAATTACTTCGTATCAATAGGTAAGCATAAATCTTTCGACTCTAATTTATCCTAATGATGCATGCATTACTAGACTCCAAAAATAAAATTTTCAAGCAGGAAGCATTCGGAGCTCAGTTAATAAACCCCCTTGCATCTAGGGACTTGCCAAATTGGTTTCTAAGATATTTCTTTCTATATTATTTTCATGAGTTCGAGACTTTGTAACTTTTTGATTCTCCATTTTTTGCCCTTTTTGTTTCGTTATGTTATGTTGAGGTGAAATCTTTTGTTCTCTGCCATTTGGCTTTCTCTCTTTTTATCTCGTGGAGAACTAATGGTTTCATGGCTTTACCTGCTTGTTCTCATAAAAAAAAATATTGTTGTTTCACCTTCTAAAAACTAGAAAACAAAATCTATATCTTCAGAAACAAAAAACACTAACAACTTATGCATGAAATTGCCAACTTTTGGAAGTAGTTTAAAAAAAAAGAATGCGCATGAAACCATACTGTAACATACCATGGTTCTTTCCATGACACCAGAAGATGTACATCGTCCGCTAGCTGCAGTGAGGAGGGGAAAAGGGGGGGGGCAACTTAATACCTGATGCACTAAATTGGAAAGTAAAATGAATGAGCATTAAACGCTTAACCTGTAAATTCACTGGCAGCAACCTGCTTCATTATACTCAAAATAACTTCCTGTTGAAAAGAAGCATGAAACATCAAACGAATTTTCATCTTGAATGAAGCACTACTCTTCAAGTGTTTGTGGCTATTACATACCCTCTGTGCTATATTTGTCTCCAGGACAGTGTTCAACAATGAGAAAAGAGAACCACCAAAATGAGCAGATGAAGCAGCATTCTTAGATGGTGACGGTGGAGATGGTGGTTGCGGTGATGGAAGAGCAGATGGTAAAGGAACCTGCTGATGTGAAGCAATCACCTGCATGACCCAAAGTATGTCAATGGGAAACCTGATGAATAGACACGATAAAAACACCTGTACCCTCTAGGAAATATATCGCATATATGATTACCAAGTTACTCGAAAAGAAATATAACGCAATTAATTGTCCTATGATCTATGTTGGAAGACTCACCGCCTCTACTTCCCATCTACTAACTTCCTAATTGGTTTGAAGCCATTTTAGTACCTTTTTAACTGCATTGATATTGGAAGGTTAACTCTAACTAGGAACAAAAGCCACGTCTACAGGCTGTCTGTGTTTAGTTCACAAGTCCAAAGTCCAAACAGATCTTGTGATTTCACTTTTGATGTGATTGGTTTGTGTGCATTTGTAAACAACCATAATTGGATTATTACTTTGACCGATGGAAAGAATAAAGGAACAGAAATTCTGTTTTAAAGTTCCATTAAAATGCCTAAAAATCAATTAGTTGAGCTCGGAGTTTAATTTGAGCTGAAAATAGGCTTCCTTTTATTTTAGCAAGGAGAGGAAAAAAAAAAAAAAAAAGAAGAAGAGTGAAGAACAATCAATCTTATGTCGCTAGGATAGAAATTATTGTGCAAGAAAGTTTGGATCCGAGTAACAGAAAGTTGGAGGGTCTGAAAGATGAACAAATAGAAAGACCAAATTCTTCCCAGCCAAATGAAAAGCCCTAATCCCACTTGCTCGTGCTCTCAACCATGTGATGGATTAAAAGCACTTTATGTTTTCAAACGTGGTTTTTCCAACCTGTGCATCGATGATTGAGAGTCTACTAACAAAATTCTTCGGTGTTTCTTTTTCAAAAAAAAACTGAGAGTCTAATAACAATACGTCAAGCTCTTTCAAATCAACGCTGCCGATGCCCATGAAACCTCTATTTTTTTCAAGGAACAATTCACTTGCCTCCATCCGTATGCTTAAAACAGGTTTTACATGTTCCTAAATTTTCCTGCAATTTGCTTTATGTTGACATAATCACCAGAACTCTAAATTACATTGTAAGTTTCTTTCCCACATAGAATTTTAGGGCAAGATAATTGGGCATTAAGAGAAAGTGATCAGCTCTACTATTTCAGACAAAGGATGGTTGCCGTGACTATTTCTTTACCATTAGCTTTATCTACTACTTCCTTGAAAATATATACACACACACACATATATATATCTGTTTTTTTCCATAAGAGATGCAAACTTCAAAATAATAAAAGAATGTACAAAAGGTGTTGAACAAGAGGTCCAAACTAAACAGAAGACAACAAAACTCAATCTACATCAGAGTACACCCACCTTGAACTAATCAATGACAGGGAAGAATTTCAAAGTAAAATACCAAAGGTCAATATATCACAAACTCCTACTTAGCATAATAGATTGGAACATTCTTCATGTTATTTGATGAAAAGAATTTCCTTTGAGGAATAATTTCAGTGCAAACTCTCTTCATTGTAAGATCATATGAACCAAACTAAACAGGGTAACACTTTTCCTATTTTGTTTTCCTGAAGATCTTGATTGGCCCATTGCCCTTAGGAAAGGAACGGGGAAGTACACTCAACACCCAGCTTCCAATCATACATCTCTCCAAAATTACCAACCTCCTACAAATCTTTCCCTACCTAATTGGCTTCCATAGATACCCTTAAACGCTACAAGAAGCACTTGAAGAAAACTTATATTTCCACATGAATGATACAATTCTTGCTCCTGTTTTTGTTCCTTCTTTCGGGAGAGAGTATGGGATATATAAATAGAAATATATATGTGTGTGTGTGTATGTATGTATATATATTGAAGATATTCTGGGGATCCGGATTGTTGTCTTTGATTTTATGGTGTAATTAGTTAGGATGTACTCAGCATATTTGGCACAGTTAAGATCTTGCTTTTTCTTGAGATATTCAATAGAGTATCTAGTTAGTTAGTTAGTTTTCCTTATGTAACTAATCTACTCTATTTAAACCAATGTAAATTTAATCAGAAGATAAAAGAGAAAAGGTCATTCTTCTGCCAATTATCCACATGGTATCAAAGCTTTGGCTCTGAAACCTAAAAACTCCATCACCGTTGATCATATGGCCACCGAAAATCTCGAAACTACCCCCCAAGATGACGACTATCGACTCTGGTCACCCCTCTGAAGTCATGGCTCCAGTTACCAGCAGAATTAACGACAGCAATCCTTAGGCGATCACACGGCATAGGCTGAAAGGGCACAACTATCTCCAAGGGTCACAATCAGTGACGATCTACATATGTGGGAAAGGGAAAGATGATTACCTCATCAGTTCTGCAATGCAACCCCAACAAGAAGACCCAACTTATAGGACCTAGAAGGCTAAAAATAGTATGGTAATGTCATGGTTAATCAACTCCATGACTAACAACATAGGTGAGAATTTTTTGCCATATGACACGGCCCAAGATATCTGGGAGGCAGCACGTGAAGCATACTCCCGCATGGAGAACTCAAAATTGTTTGAGATTGAAAGCCACCTTAATGATCAGAGACAAGGAGAGTTGAGTGTGACCGATTATTTCAGCACTCTCAACCGTTTTTTCAACAACTTGACAAATTTGAAGAGTTTAGCTAGGACTGCCCTGGAGATGCCTTAAGGTACAGACTGATTGTTGAAAAGAAGCAAGTCTACAAGTTTCTCATTGGGATGAACAAAAATTTATATGATGTATAGGAAGAGTCCTTGCCAACAGAACAAATCCTTCAATCAGAGAAGTTTTTTCTGAAGTTAGGAGAGAGAAGAGCAAGAAAAAACTTATAATGGGATCACAAGCTATCACCGATTCCTCTACCCTTACTGTTCGAGGGCCACACACTCCACAGTATGGTAACCAGCAAAAAAAAGAGCGCCCATGTTGTGATCATAGTGGAGAACCTGGCCATACTCGGGAAACATGTTGGCATCTTCACGGAAAGCCAAAAGAATGGAAGCCTGGAAGAACCCGAGGCAGCAAAGGCAACTTAGCAACGGCAAAAGCAAGCCTTAGACCTGCCGAATCCTCATTCTTCAATAAAGAGCAATTAGAACTACATCAAAAGCTAATTGGTCAATCTAGGACCACTGAGTCTACTGCTGGAACTGCTGCACTGGCACAAGAAGGTAATTTTTCCATAGCCTTTCAAACAGGGAGTGCAAAATCGAACCATTGGATTGTCAACTCCGGAGCCCCCAATCACATGACTGGTAATGCAACTCTATTCTCCACACTCACTCCGTGTCAAGAAACTTGGACAGTCAAAATAGCTGATAGGTCTATATCTAAAGTAATTGGAACTGGTTGAGTTGTGCTCTCTCACAATCTTACCGTCAACAATGTCTTATTGGTTCCAAACCTTGACTCTAATGTGCTATCTATTATCTAGCTGACCCGTGAACTGAAATGTCATGTTCCATTTGACGATCACTTGTGCATTTTTCAGGACAAGGAATCAAGAAAGACGATTGGAATTGCTGAAGTGGATACGGGACTCTACCTCTTCAATCCAAGTTCCTTCTCTCAAAGACAAGTTCAAAGTTCCGATTGTGTCACAACTTTGAGTCAGTTTCCTTTTAATTCTAGTTCTAGTCAGTCAAATAAAGATAGTGAAGTTATGTTATGGCACTATCGACTCGGCCATCCAAACTTTGTTTATTTAGAAAAGTTATTTCCTTCATTATTTGTGAATAAAAATTCAAGCAATTTTCGGTGTGAAATTTGTCAATATTCCAAGCATGTATGAAATCCGTATCCTTCTCTAGCATACAAACCGTCTCACCCATTCTCACTCGTTGACAGTGATATATGGGGTCCCTCAAAATTGAAAAACATTACACGAGCTAAGTGGTTTATCAGTTTCATAGATGACCATACCAGATTAACTTGGGTCTTTTCTCATGAAAGAAAAGAGTGAAACAGTACCAATCTTTAAAAATTTCTATGCCATGATACAAACTCAATTCCAAAAAAAAAAATTGAATGTTTAAGATCCGATAATGCGAGAGAATACTTCAATACAAACCTAGGAGAGTTTATGGCCCAAAATGGTATAATTCACCAAAGTTCATGTGTCGAACCCCACAACAAAATGGTGTTGCCGAGCAAAAAAATCGGCTTCCACTAGAGGCTGCTCGAGCCCTTCTCTTTGCCTCCAACTTACCAAAGACCTTTTGGGGAGATGCAATTTTAACCGCTACATATCTCATTAACCGAATGCCATCTCGGGTCTTGAAATTCCAAACACCATGTGATTCCCTTTTCAAAGACTTTCCAAACACGAGTCATCTCCACCATACCATCTAAAGTGCTCAGGTGTACTTCCTTTGTCCATGAACTCCATCAAAACCGTGGAAAACTAGACCACAGGGCGGTGAAATGCATATTTCTAGGGTACTCACCTCACCAAAAAGGCTACAAGTGCTATTCTCCAATTACCAAAAAATTTTGCACCTCCATGGATGTCACATTTTTTGAGGATCAACCCTACTATCCCAAATCCAAAATTCAAGGGGAGAAAGTAAGTGAATATCAGCTTTGGGAGAATATTATCTCCATGGAATCAGTTCCCAGCCCCTCAGTTGTGTCTGTCTCCTATCCTTACTTTTCCAATTGAGCCACTTAAGTCTAAATCTACCTTACCCTCGGAAAATGAGCCCTCAAATCCTGTCAGAAAATACCTCATCTCTAGAAATAAGTGCTCAACAAGAAGATCCATCCGAACTCTTGTCTATTCGAGAGAAAGAGCAAGGAGAGAGGGTGTAGATGAAAAAGCTCATCCTCAACAAGACCAAGACGTTGACTTGGATCTTGTGTCTACTAGAGGTAATTCTAAACCTATCCCTAGTTGTTTGTGATGATTTGCAGCGGCCAATTGCTATTAAGAAAGGAGTGAGAAAGTACACAAAACACTCCATTGCAAAATATGTCTCCAACAACAATCTATCACCAACCTACCGTGCATTTGTTGCAAATCTTGATGATATTCAAGTTCCAAAAGATATTACCAAAGCTTTGAAGTCAAGAGAATGGAAGAAGGCAGTGTTGGAAGAAATTAATGCTCTAGAGAAGAACGGTACTTGGGACATCACTACTCTTCCACAAGGAAAAAATCCGGTTGGCTATAAGTGGATTTTTACTGTAAAGTTTAAGGAAGACAGAAGCATTGAGAGGCACAAAGCTAGATTGGTTGCAAAAGGGTTCACTCAGTCCTATGGTATTGACTATCAGGAGACCTTTGCTCCCGTAGCCAAACTAACCACTATCGGCGTTCTATTGTCTCTTGCTGCTAATCTTGACTACCCACTTTTCCAATTAGATGTCAAGAATGCATTCTTGAATGGAGAATTGGAAGAAGAAGTCTACATGACCATACCACCAGGACTTGAAGACTCTACTACCAGTGGTAAAGTATGCAAATTGAAGAGATCTCTATACGAACTTAAGCAATCACCTAGAGTGTGGTTTGACCGATTCATTAGGGTAGTTAAGACTCAAGAATACTCTCAATGTCAAACAGACCATACTCTATTCGTGAAAAAATCATCTGGAGGTAAATTGGCTATTAATTGTCTATGTTGATATTATAGTCACAGGTGATGATGATGGATTTCAAAAGCTAAAGAAACTTCTTGCTGAAGAATTTGAGATTAAAGACATTGGAAACCTCAAATACTTCCTAGGTATGGAAGTTACAAGATCTCAAAAGGGCATCACGGTTTCACAAAGAAAATATGTTCTAGACCACCTAAAGGACACGGGAATGATGGGTTGTAAACCCTCGAAGACTCTAATGGATTCATCTACAAAGCTTGGAGCTAGGACAAAATGTGAACTAGTTGGCAAGGAAAGATATCAAAGGCTTGTTAGGAAACTTGTATATTTATCACATACTCGTCTTGACATTGGGTTTGTAGCAAGCATGCTGAGTCAGTATATGAACAGTCCCAATGAGGAACACTTGAAGGTAGTGTATCGAATTATCAAATATCTAAAATTCACACCAGGAAGAGGACTACTATTCAAACGTTCTTCCCCTCGGAGTGTTGAGGTATTTAGTACTGCAGACTGGGCCAGATCTATTACTGACAAAAGATCAACATCGGGCTACTGTACCTATATTTGGGGAAATCTGGTCACATGACGAAGCAAAAAACAGTTAGTTGTCTCCAGAAGCAATGCCAAAGCTGAGTTCCGAGCTTTAGCACATGGTATATGTGAAGGTATGTGGCTAAAATGACTATTGCAGGAACTCTACATTCCAGTTGAAGAACCAATGGTGATGTTTTGCGATAATCAGTCCACTCTCAATATTGCAAAGAATCTGGTTCATCATAATCGCACCAAACATGTGGAAATTGATCGTCACTTCATAAAGGAGAAGATAGATTCTGGGATTATCAAGGTCACCTATACTCCTACTGGTAACCAACAGGCAGATATTCTTACAAAACCACTGCCAAGGACAGTTTGATGACATCAATTCCAAGCTTAGCATGATCAATGTTCACAGTCTAGCTTGAGGGGGGAGTGAACATATTCTAGGGATCCAGATTATTGTCTCTGATTTTATGGTTTTATTAGTTAGGATGTACTTAGCATATTTGGTACAATTAGGATCTTGCTATGTTTTATTTTTTCCTGAGATATTCAGTAGAGTATCTAGTTAGTTAGTTAGTTTTCCTTATTTCTAGGGAATGATCAAACTAATCTACTCTATTTAAACCAGAGTAAATCTAATCTAGAAAATAAGAGAGAAAAGTTCATTCTTCTCCCAATTATCTACATATATATATATATATATATATATAGAGAGAGAGAGAGAGAGAGACAGAGAGAGAGAGAGAGATTGCATGCAATGAGACTTTCTTTCAATACAATAAGCTTAATAGATTGTGCGTCCATCATTTCTAAACAAAAATCTCATACTACACAATAGGTAAACTGTCTGGATATGCTGATTTCAAAAAATAAAAAATAAAAAAAAATACCAACCTGCATGCTCTGGCTCTTATGCAGTGTAGGAGTAGGCACTACCTGAAGTTAAAGAAATTTTCTATTTATTGAAAAACTGGTAAACTGATTAATAAAATCAAGAATTGTAAATTACTTTTTTTTTGGTGTATCGATTTTTCTGCAGGACATATCGTCCTATCTTCCTTGTTTTTACAACAGAAGAAAACGCAGTGAATCAAGAATCATCAACGTCACCTTTTCCTTGTCAACATTCTCAGATGTGACTTTGAAACGTCCTTTCTGCTGAACGACAGGTTCCTTTGTTTTCTCATCAAATTCTTCACTATCTGCTGCATCTTCAATAGATATGACCAAATGGAAAGCTGAGATTATTTTCAAACATCGAGAGAGAAAACTGCTAATGTATGTTGATCAAATGGAAAACTGAAAAAAATATGTACATATCAAGATTCTAAATAAGAAAATTAAAAAATTTCAGCTCATGCCTGGCGATTTGGGTAGTCTTGGAGAAACATCAAAAGCCACATCATCTACTGGAGGTGGTACTGCTGCAGCATTACAATTTGAACTATTCTGGGGTCGACCTTGCAACTTTTCACTGGAAATAGAAGAAAAGTATTGTGAATCCTCAACTCATAATGAATAAATTATAGACTATTGAGGGCAAGGAATTCAATGCATTAATAATCAAAACGTTATAGCAAATGAGGCTCTAGATAAACACAAATCTAAGAAGTGAATCATAATAAATGCTTCAATGTCAATTTGTGGTCAAAAAATATATATGCATTAAAATGGATTCCATAAAATAACTTTCTTTGCTTGCTTTCCAGGATATGACTTGTAATTTTAACTAGAGCTTTCCTTGTTGTCTTTTAGGTCAGGTCAATAAGATGGTTTTGTACCCGTCCATCAAAAGAGAAATTATTGTTGTGGAAAATAGAAAGGAAATTTCTATTTCAGCGTGGTTGGATGCTGATTGTGGTGCTTTCATAGTTATATCCCAAAAATCCAATGCCATATATGGTCATTTCACAGTAATATCCTGGAAATCCGTTGCTACATACGTTGCTACATGGTAC
This sequence comes from Artocarpus hirsutus, assembly GCA_946598075.1. Taxonomy (NCBI): domain Eukaryota; kingdom Viridiplantae; phylum Streptophyta; class Magnoliopsida; order Rosales; family Moraceae; genus Artocarpus; species Artocarpus hirsutus. Next base: position 115,795 of record CAMOHE010000453.1, read on the forward strand.
AAATAGAAGTCACTTCATCTTTAAAGTAGTAGAATATCCTAAGGCTGAGCATAAGGAATGAGGAGTAGTTCATGCTCACTTCAAATATATAGCAATTAAAAGTCAGCCACACAAAGTATATATTTAGTTTGATAAGATTACATGTAATATGGAAACAAGTTCTCTTTTTATAAGAAATTCAGACAATAGCCTAACCCAAAGAGATTAAGGACAACGGATAAACCCTATAACTATTTAAGATTAAAACCATAAAGAGAGCCACAACTAAATTGTCATCACTACAATCGCCAATAAGTTTTTATTACTTCCAAACAAATTGCCAAAAATGTTGTCTAGGCAAGTATTGCAGTTCGCACAATATCTAGCCCCTCGTATTATTTTGGGTCGAAAATCTGCTTCTGACAGCATCACAGCTAAGGTTCTATAAAGCCCTATAATCTTTTGAACTCAGCATGAACTGCTCTTCATCTTAACTGGGAGCAGTAAAAGATAACCAGTATATGTGACATGGCTAAATATGGCTCCCATGTAATATCTACTTCAAAAATGGTAACCAATATGTAACTTGTAAGAAGGTAAAAATCTATAAGATTGTCAAACCTCTCTTCTTTTATCTGTGGATTCATAAATCCTGGTAAAACAGAGCCATCCAATAAGCCTTGACTTCTATCTTGAGAATGCCTGTCCAAGGCCTCAAAATATTTTTCATCGTTCTCTAAATCAGGCTTTTCATCCATGTTGTTTTCAAGACGATCATCATGATGAGGGGAAGAATGCTGTGATAAGTGTTGTTCTTGACTTGAACTAGCAATGCTAAATTCATCATCAGATTTATCACGTCTACTTCTGGGAAAAAATTAAAAAAAAAAATCATTTATTATTACTCTTTGTTAATTCTTACTTAAGTTATGAAACGAGAAAATATTACAACAAAAGTAGCACTCTAAGGACAAGAAGTTTTAAAGAGAAAATAGAAGTAATCAAAAGAACTAAAAATAATAAGACACATTGTTAACTCTAAACACGCTTCCAAGTTAACATGATCAAACATACAGGGAATTCCTTGATCTCTTTATTTTTATAAGTCCATAAGGATGCCAGATATAGAAAGACAATGAATTCAAAATTGACAATCTATAGCCCTTTGTGTTATGGAAACCGTATATGTCAGACGATCAAGATCTATGTTACATGGACTTGGGTATGAGCATAGCATAAATATACACCCAACAACTGATTTGACTACGCTTCAAAGTTTTTGGAGTATTAAGAGATTTCTGTAATACACTTGCAGTCATATCCTGTAGTTGGACGTAGCATGGGACAAAAGACTGCATAACACACACGCACGCGTGCACACAAAAAACAAATATACATGTTGTATGAATGTATTTATTAATAAAGCTAAATTGTATATACTCTGATATATGTGAATATGTGAAAAGAGATGTATGAAAATAACATACTTGTAATCATATGAAGTTGACTCAACTGATGGAAAAGCAGCTGATTGGCTCTGAATCACACAGTTATTTTCCTGTCAAATGGCAGATCCTTCAGAACCAGGTAAAAACATCAATACGAACAACTTTATTTATTGTGTTCTTCTTATATGGATGCATTTACTTAAACCATGACAGATAACCGTTGAATACTATGCTTTGGCCAAGTAAAAAGCGAAAAATAATACCATATCAGCAATATCAGGTAAGTTCTGGCACTTTAATTGCTTTTCGTTTACATCAAGAGTAGACAAAGAGCTTGAGCTCCCGGTTTGACTAGTATCAGATACGGTCTCATCAATATCTTGAATCTGATAGAAAATGGAAATTCTTTGGTAAGAACATCGTTATTGTAACTGGTAAGAACGTTTTCATCGCAATTTTCACAATCATAGAATTATTATTTTATGGAATTAAATGGATAAGTAATTTACCAGGGAAGCTTGATCCTTTAAGAAGTCAAGATCGAAACACCAGCCGCTAATTCCTCGTTTATATTCGCTCTACAACATAATTTGAAGATCAACTATAAGCAAGGTATTAACAATGTTTATACACTCTACAAGCCTTAAGAAACTGAATCACGGTGATCACTGTGCAAGTACTAAAGTACTAGGTTATGACAAATAACAGCAGTGGTTATTGTCCACATGTTTCCTACCAAATAGTGCCTCTTTAAGGGAAAAATGACTAGCTTTTCTTAAACTGGATAATCTCATAACTGTTCACATTACACTTTTGCATTATTTAACCCCCTAATGCTATCAAGTGATTTGGCATGATCCTAGTGAAAGTAACAAAAATCACTTATAGATGGTTATCATGGCTAACAAAATCCTGACAACACTAACGAAAGAACAAACAAGAAGGTAGTACTTATTCTCATATATTGCAAACATGAAATTCCCACCTGAGACATCTCCTCCTTCTGGCCATCTGGTATTTTCTTTTGTGCAAGCATATCTTCCTCCTTCCTCTGTGATTGGCCAAAAAGGTATATAAGTTTAGATTGCAGATGACCAGATGCTTAACAGTATCATGAGTTAAATTTTAACCTTCAATTCCATAATGCGGTCGCCAAGAGTAGGAAGCCCCTCCAGAAGCGCTCTAGCTATATAATCATTTGACCGAGCTTGCTTGAAGAATGAATGCTTCAGCAATTTCTTTGCAGAGGGTCGCTGTGAAGGGTCTTTCACCAAGCAACTAGCAATCATCTGCTTAAAAGACTAAAGAAGGAAGAAGAAATATAAGGTAGAGCATTCATGTGATATTTAACTACAATTACCTGGATATATAAGATTCAAAAAAGTTCGTAGCATACCCTAGAAAACTTCCTGTCCCTTTCATAATCAAGGCCAGGAGGTGCTTGTTGCAACGTCATAAGCAAGACCTAAGAAAATTTTAATTTGGTTAATTTAATAAACCAAGTCTTCCAAGAAGGCATATGAAAGGATAACATATTAAAAAAAAGAATATATATATATATATATATATATATATTTGCACCTTCATAGGAGGATATCTTGAGAAAGGTGCATGGCCATGAGCAAGCTCCAATGCAGTTATACCAAAAGACCAGATATCAGCTCTGAATGAATGTGGTCAATTGAAAAAACAAAAACAAAAACAAAATAACGATTAACATAGAAAAAGTACAGGAAATCATGGAGCTAGAAGTATAGGAAACAAAACACTAACTTGAAGTCATAACCGTGTAGTTGCTCCATGACCTCAGGTGCCATCCTTAAAAAAAAATAAAAAGAAAAGGATTTCAAACTGATCATTTAATGTAATCCTTTCCAATAATTAACCTCCTCTAGTAAGTTCATCTAAATACGGCACATATATTTAACACCTTGGCAATGGCTATATATACACATACACACACACGCACAGAGATAGATAGTGCATTTCAACCATACCAGCAAGGCGTCCCCACAAATGTATTCCTTACACGTTGCCTATCCCCTGAGTCAAAAAGGCAAGCAGAAACACCAAAATCTCCCAGCTTTATTGCACCGCGTGCATCGATAAGAATATTCCCAGCCTAAAAAAGACATGTATAACATAATAATGAAGATGGTTTAACAAAATTCTATTAAGATATTTTCATATCATAATGGCTCCAATGGAACATGAGGTATCTTATTATTGGATTTAAGGAGAGTAAAATGCAAGAATGCGAGAAATTTGGCCAAAGCTTGGAAATTTTTAAAAATGACATAAACAATTGTGTATACTAAATCTACCAAGTTTCTTCATCAGTCCTGTGATGTTGAACAACAACAAAAAACCGTGTGTGTGTGTGAGAGAGAGAGAAAGAGAGGGGGAGAGAGAGAGAGAGAGAGAGATTAAGAGAGAGAATCAAAACTTTGATGATTCTAGCAGAAATATTTCTTAAAAAAATTGTGAAAGTTGGTCTTTTAGCTTCTGTAGCTGCAATGAATAAAATCTAAGTTATCCAATTGCATTGGATCAAACAGCACCTTTGACTAAATATTCAGTAACTAACTTGTTCATATATATTATTGCAAGAGTGAGAAGCGGGGTTATCTTTTGGTTTTGTCTAGAAAACAAACAAACAACACAAATTTGGTGTCGCTTGGATTTCATTACATCAAGGAGGTTAAAACTAAATAATAGCAATCCAACCATCAAACACCACAACCAAAACTCAATAAACGTGGAAAATGGTAATGATTGAATTGTATATGGGAGCCAATAAATAAATAAGCTACTGACTTGTAACTAATTCATGAAAATTCGGGTAAATGATGAATGACAGGAAGCTCACTTTGACATCTCGATGTATGTGGCCATGATGATGAAGATACATCAAACCCTTCAATATCTCACGTAAAATAGTGGCTATAGCTACTTCCCCAAATCCATCAGGGTGTGCAGCCTTCAATATATGAAGGCAAGAACCACCAGCCATGAATGGCATGACAACCCACAGATTGTGACCACTGACAAAGGAACAGTGCGATCTCAGTACATTGGGATGGTCAACCAGGACCATAGTCTGTGCTTCGCGAAAAACATTATTCTGCCACCAACCCAAACAAATATATAGATGTCAGAAACAACTACTACAAGTTTACCACAGGGATATAAATATGGTTAAAGCTCACTGCAGAGTCTGAAACCCAAAATCAAAAGCAGCCTTCCAATCATTGGACACTTATCGACTTACAATGATTGTATTATATTTTTTTAGGTGCAAATTACCAAAGTGACATTATCCAATCATGGGCATAATCTACGCTTTACTGCAGATACAGAAATCATTCAATATCATTAACAGAAAGATACAATGTTTTTAAACAAGAAACTTTATATAGATGAAAAGAATCATGTACAATGGCAGGAGGAAGAGGATTCTTCTGGGTAAGAAAGCAGAAGGTGAACTACGGAAAAGGGGTCCAGCTCTTCACTAAATCAGAGAGGAGCCGATCATATTTTTCTATTCCACATGGAATAGCGCTTCGGCTCTTCTCCTAGTCATCAGTTTGACGACATCAGTAGTCCACGACGGAAAACTTTTGCTCCGCTAGGGTTCCACTGTTTAAGAGAAACTTGGTGTGTGAGAGAGGCGCCGCCCCCTCTCAGTCCGGTTCCAACGCTCGGATCCGCCTCCGGGCTGACCGCCGGGACTCGAGCCCGTGAGAGAGGGGGAGGTAGAGCCACGGCTGAGGCGGTAATGGAGGCACACCGGGACTGGGGGGGTCATGCTATTGCCGGGGCGATTCAAGATGGTTGCCGGTAGATTTCTGGACCGGCAGGACTGAAGGGTGGCTCTTGTGGCTGAAAGCTACGATTCCTATGGAGTTCAAGGCGGATCTTGGAGCGGGGCATCGGTAGTGGCCTAAGGCGGCAAGGAATCCGTCCGAGGGGGAAGAAGGAGCAAGTTGGGGTCGACGGGGACTCGGCAGCGGCCGGAGGCGGTGGCCTATGGTGGCTAGTGAACTTCGACGGCAGAGGTTTCCGAATCTACCAAGCTAGCCCCACCAGTTTTGCATTCGGGACGGCAGGAACGATTGGCTGAAGGGGCTGACAGCCGGAGGCCAGACCAGGCCACAGACAGCCATGAAGAGGAGATACGGCGGCGGCGGTGGACCACTCATAGTCAGGGTGTCTCTCCATCTTTTTAGTTTTGTTTGCTTTTTTTTTGTGTTTCTGGGTTTGTGTTTTGTTTCAGTTTGTTTGGTTTCCCGATCCTCAGTCTTGTTTGGTGTGATACACCCCCTTGGCTAGATTTATATTTAGTTTGAGTAGTTAGGACTTGTTTAGTTTTGTTTTTAAAATATTTAGAAATATTTTTGTATATTTTTTAAGATAAAAATTTTAAAAATATTTTTAATATAATTTTTTAAAAATTTTATTTTTTAAAATAATAATATTTTTATTTATTTTAAAAATAATATCAAATGACCTTTTTATTATGTTTTTATTTTGAAGGAAATAGACCTACTTGTGTGGGTTAATCAATAGTGCCATTGTAAAGAGTTTTGGTTGAGCTCTATCTCTTGTGGCGTGAAGCAAGTATTTCTTTCTTAGGTCTTGACGCTAATATTTTATCCCTCAGTACAGCTTTGATCAAGGATAAATTCTGTCCTCAATGGACATCATAAGCTACTTAATTTGTACTATTATTGGTATAGGTGAAGGTCCTATCTTAAATAAAAAGAAAAAAAGAAAAAAAGAAAAAGGCTCAATGAATTTCAACCTCCAATCTGAACAGCTTTTTAATCACCGCAGTTGATTAAGGCTTTGATAAACCAACTTCTTGTACAAATTCTATTAGGTGTCCTTCAGATTCAGGCTTTTAGAGTGAGATCACACCTTAACCGAATCTAAATCCATGATTTCTGGGGCAATGGTCAACTGACTCAAAGGGAAAATATTAATCCTTTGAACTCAATTTCATAAAATTACTATCGATATTCCGTCCACTTTGAGTAACTAATAAGGGAAGGGGTCTATGTGTAACATTCTTAGTTTCTTAGGGACCTTAGTGTAAATAAAATAACTTTGGTCAGAGAAGAATCGTTGTCACGTTGACAAAACCAAGATGCTGTCAGGTGTATAGATTGATTATGATCCACTGAATCGGTAGTTTTGACTATAAGCAACGCAAACATGAGTAGCTCATATTAAAACATGACGAATTAAATAATATTTTCCTCTTTTTGTTCTTTTTTTTTTTCGTTTAACTGATAATAAAATAATAATAATGATAAATCCTAAACCTGTCTTTTTCGTACTCTGTCGCAGATCCCACGTAAAATCCGCAAGCATCCAAAAGACATCCCAAGGAGTCCATATTAAAATTAAATCACAATAAATGAAAAAAAAAAAAAATGAATCGTGTTCATATCCTAGTTCCTAAACAGCAAGTTCTTCAGCCAAATCCTAATAATCCATATTGAAATTTGAAAAAAAATATTCATATCGAATCACAGAACGAATCGTAAATCGAAAAAGAGAAAAAAAAAACAAAAAAACAAAAGCAAAGGAGAATTGAAAGGAAGAGAAAAGGAAAACACAGAGGCAAGTACCAAATCACAATTGTCGCGTTCGAAATCGAGAATTTTGATGGCGACGATCTCGTCGAAGGGCTTGCAGAGAGCTCGGCGCACGGTGGCGCTGACACCTTGCCCTACCTCCTCAAGGAGGGTGTAATGCTCTGGCCCTATCGGATATTTCTTCTTCTCCATCTCTTGCTCTGCTACTGCCTGACCTTTCTTCTTCTCCATTGATGATTTATTCGAGCGAGGGAGAAAAAGAAAGGAAAGGAAAAGGAGAAAAACGCAACCACAGAGGGTAATCCCGTAATGCAAGCTCCTAATCCTAGGTTTTGTTTTTTTTAATTTTTTTATTTATTTGAAAGAGTCAGAGTTAGTTGTAGGAGTCATGGGATTTAACCAAAAAGTTTTTTTAAGGGCTTCATGTGAACGGCTCTATTTATCTTTGTTTGCATAAGTTGATTTTTTTTTTTTTTTCTTTATTCTTTTTTGAGAAAGATCCACCTGCCAACTGTTGTTATCTGGCGTTCTTTTTTTCTTTGTTCAACCTCCGCCGCCGAAGCGCTCGTGTTGGGGATCAAGGATTTTTTTTTTGTTTTTTGAGAAATAATATATTTAAAACTTGATAAATAATATCACATAGTTTCAAGTGTGTAATAAATAACATAACATAAAAAATTAAATAATATCTTAAAAAAATTAAAAACAAAAATTCTAAAATATATCTACTCTTTTCTTCTTTATATCTCTCCCACTTCTCCCTTACCAGCACCGCCTATGGCAAGTAAATATACTATTACCCATGCAATATTGTATTATAATATAAATACTCAAGTTTATTGGCTACTTTGTCTGGTCACCAATAGCTGTAAAATACAACATTACCCTAGGTATAGTATTGTTGTATAAATACAAAAGTTAAGTAGCGACATCGTCGAACAGTTAATAACCGAAAGATATAATATTACCCTGATAATATTATATTATCGTATAAATACAAAAGTTCACCGACAACTTCACTAAACCATTAGTGGTTAGGAAATATAGTATTAACCTAATAATACTGTATTACCTTGTAAATACAAAAATTCACCGACAATTTCACCGGACCATCGATGAACGAGAAATACAATATTAACCTGGTCATACTGTATTAGTATATAAATACAAAAATTAACCAATGATTTCACCAGACTACCAATTTCGACGACATCGATAGACAACAAATACCACCAAATGCCAAAAAATCAAAGAAAGAAAAAAAACACGCACAAAATACCAGATCTAACTGCAACAACAAAACATTTTTTCTTTTTTTTTTCTTTTTTGCTCACAATAACAAAAAATCCTTTAGCAATCTTACAACAACAACTCTTTTTCTCTCAAAATGATAACAAATAGATCTCACAACTGTTTCATTTTTTTTTTTTCATCTCTCAAAAATGAGTGAAGGAGATGGTTCAATACAATATGATTTAAATGCTAAATCGGAGTTGCTTCACTATGTGCTACCCAAAGAAAGGAACATGACTAGACTTTGTACTTAAAACCATATCTAATAATATTGCTCCCATCTCATAATTGCTCTTCAGTGCCTGTACCACACTCGCAACGGAGGAAATCAGCAGATCGGGAGGCGAAGATCGGGAGCTCTAACGTCGGCAGTGTTAGATTAGGTGCTCTAAGGATTAAATAATATAATAATTTTATAAGACATTTAATCAATAAAGTGTTTAGTTTCATATATTAAATGTTGTCCTCTTTATGTTCATTTATATTGACTGTATGATAAGCAAACAAAAGTTTGAAACTGTCAATTTAAACTATTAAGATCATGCATATGATGGAGATATTATACAAAAGGCATGATTTTTATGGTGATGATCTAAATATAAAAGATCTACAATCAAGAAAAATAAAGTTGGGCGCTTTATTTATGTTAAGATTATTTTGTTGTCTACATCCCTAATGAGAGATGGCTTGTCTTAGTCATCGTAATAGGATTCCTCAAGTAAAGACATTGGTGTATTGTCATTGGTTACGAAATATTGGATTAGGACTAAAAATGGATTGATTTGATTAATAATTCTGTTTTAATAAATTAATTTACTTTAGACAATCATATGTATTAATTCTTAATCTCGATATGAATCAATGAGTTCATATTCTTGACTTGTGTCTTTTGATGTACCAAATGGCGATATTCTGAATTATATTGAATTATATGAAGGTAAGCATATCAATACGTTGGAGGCATGACTCTTGATTGATGTAGATTTGTTATTCATAGATATGGAATCCATATCTCTTATTATCCTGTAATTGGAAACTAAAACGCTCAACCATTTGGATTCATATGTGTAACCAAATGATATACTATATATATTAGTTATGAATAATAAGTTTTTCCAATGACGAGATAATTGAACATAAGATAAATATAATCGGGAAGATAAAACAGAATTTATCTTTAAGCTGATTATGAATGTTATATGGGGATGTTACATATGTCGTGGACGATAAATTTATTGGAGTTTCGTAATTTATATATAGTTTAAGAGTGCAGCTCTAAGGTTTTAGTGGAATAGCTTTAAAATTGATAATTATAAACTACATGTTTTCGGGGATATGTTATTTTATAATTATAGGAGCTTGATTTATATATGTCCATCGGACCCTTTTTGTCAGCTCATAATATTTTCTGTAACAATATGGCATGTTTTTCCTACACATTGATAACTTATGTTATTTATTAGATTGGCTAAAGTTCGATTGATTGAATTTAATAATTCATGTTAATTATTGGTTGAATTAATTTAATGAATTAATTCAAAATAAATATTTTGAATTATTTAAATAGATTTTATTTGTATGGGATTATTTGTATATGACTGTTTTAATCAAATAACTTCTCTATTAAGTTATTTGAACAAAGCTGAGGCTCTATGAAGGATATTCATGTCAAATAAAGTAAGACTTATCCAATCGGTTCAAATCAGGTGAATTAGATAACTCTAACCGCCCCTGCTTTTTTAGCAAATGCATTTTCATCTTGAGATTTGACTTAAACTTGAATTTTGAAGCCTAATATGATAAAGAGTAGCCCCTATCCAACACCTATGTGAAGGGAATAATTTTCTATTGTTTCTTATATCACTTGAAAGATTTAACTAAGAGTATTTTATTGGGAAAACTCTTAAACTCCTATAAAGCTATTGTTCAATATCTCAAACTTAGTTCTTGGTTTTCTCAAGTGGTTGAAAAGAGAGATAACCTTAAGAAAGGCTAAACTATGTGTAACCATCTGCATTTCGATCGTGGAAAAAGAATAGTAGGAAGTCCAGTTCATTAAGGCTCTTCTAGTAGAAATTCTCTTGCAGCAATTCTTGCGGTTTTTCGATCTACTAAGAGATACAAAATATCTTTTATTAATTTATATACGTAGCATGTCTAATTTTTTTTGGAGAAAAGTTTAACTAAAAATTTTTAAAATCCGTTGCTTACTTGTTTTTCAACATGTAGCATTTCGATAACAAGACATGGGATGCCGGTGACAAAGACAATTGGGACAGTCGAGCTTGGCCAATGACCTCGAGTGCAGTGGTCGCACAATTCTAGATCTGGTTGCCATTTAGGATCTTGCAATCGCGGGGGTGTCGGTGACGTAATTCCAAATCAGGTTGTGGCTTTTTCTTCGGTGTCGATTGCTTAACGATTGCTCTATTTCTTGATCACGATGGAGCCACGAACGGCGACTACAACGACAACGGCGCCCATTTTAGAGGTGTGATTCTCACGTAGCAAAAAGAGAGAAAAACGATAGAGGAAGAATCAAGACATAGAGGAGAGAGAACAGGAGAAATCGTAAAAAGGAAGAGAGAGAAACAAAAGTGAAGAGAGATAAAAATAGATAGAGAAAATTGGAAAAGAAAACAGAGAAAAGAAGAAAGAGAAAGAAAAGAGAGAGGGGAGAGAAAAAATAGATTTGAAATTTTGAAACCAATATGACTTTTAAGGGTAGTTTAGTCGTTTTATAGCTTTAAAAAACTAATTGATACCAAATATGTTATTTTGTCCACATGTTTAACACTACTGACATTATAATAGCAAAATCTGCTATTTCATGCAATCTCTCTTTTTTGGGTAATTTGCACCGTTAGTCTCTCAACTTTTTAGCAAATGACACTTTGGACCTTCTTTGTTTAATTTTAGCAAAATAGTCCCCAAATTCTTTAATCATTGGCAATTAAGCCCTTTACATTAAATTATGTTAAGTTTTTAACAGATTCTTACACTAACGCATATGTAAATTAGTCTAATAAAATCACATAACCCAGCAAACTCAACAATGTCATATGGATACTTCTTTAATAATATTTGGCAACAAATTCTAATTTTGAGCATTGGCAAAAAAGTAAAAAAACTTAGCATCCACTTTCCCATCTCAATTCAAAAGATGGAAGCATCAAATCTTGGCTCGTAACAACAAACTTGGATGTTACTTGTTGTATGACCCAAGTGCACATCCAATAATGCAAGAACAAACTTTGGACTTTTATCCACACCATATGCTAGCCCCCTTGATTCCAAGAGCAAATCAAATAATCCTAAAGATGTAGTGGATTCAGATGGTTGAGTTTCTGAATCGAAGAATAAAGTTTTCAAATCAAGACAGAGAGACAGAGAGAGATTATAGCAAAAGAAAGATAGAAAGGGAGAGTTAAGGTCCCCATTCAAATATTCGTTAGCAACAATGCCACCTAAGCCGACAAGATCGAGCCATCGTTGCAAAGTGCAAACTCTCCCATTCTCATCGTCGCAAGATCGAACCGCCCCATCCCCATCGACGCCTGATCGAGCCTCCCCTTTCCCCCATTCATTGTTAGATCTAACCCCTCCTTTCCCCTCCCCACTATTGTGAGAATGAGCACCCTCTCTCTATCGTTGCTAAATTTAACCCCTGCCTATCATGCTACCGTCAGCATTTCTCTATGTCCACCGATGAAACTTTTTTTTTTTTTTGAGAATGCGTCGTTTGAACTTTGAAGTGTACAGTTTTTTTTTTAATTTGATTTTTTGTTAATTATAAAATATTGTTGTTTTACTAGTATACCCTTTTGATTAGATCACATGCCTTGCATATTATGCATTCTATTAAGAACTTAACTAAATTTCACAGAAAGAGCTTAATTGTTAACAATTAAAGAGTTTAAGGATTATTTTGTCAAAATTTTAAAAAAACGACCAAAATGTCACCTAATAAAGACTTAAGGGACTAACAACACAAATTACTTTTTTTTGTGAAAATGTTGGACTCAGGAATTTTAAACAATACTTTTTAAAAAATGGATGCATTGTTTTTTAGGGATAAAAAATTTAATATATATATATATATGAATGATAATAAGCTAAGGGATATTTATCTTTTTATTGTAACGCCCCCTCATAGGATGTCACAGTTACCGTCTCATAATATCTATTATTTATGTTAAACATAGTTTTTGTCGAATCTAAATAAACAAAGTATTAAGATAATAGCCTTTTTAAAAACATAACTTATCAATCAATTTCAAATAAACTTCATCCAAAAATAAAAACATAATTGCAACATTACTAAAAACCTTAAACTTAATAAAATATTTTTTTTAACTTGCGGAATCTCATAAAATAAATGAAAAACTAAAATCTATGGAAATATAAATAATTAGATAAAAGTTTAAATCATCATTAATTCAGGATGCGTCGCTCCGATATTCCCTTTTCGTCACCATGCACACACCCGCACCGAGCTTCTCTATCGTCATACCTAACTCTTGTTCCTAGCTACAATATGAGAAACATCTAGTAAGCATAATTCTTAGTAAGTTTATCAATTAACAATGTTCAATAAAATAAATTCATTATTAAGTAAATATATATTTTTTAAAATAATATATATGTAGTAATACTTCAAAATATCATATATTAGGGCCCTGATGTTATTCCGTCATAGCATGCTAATTGGACCCCATCATCATTGTCAATTGGTCAAGTGTACAATGCCTTTTTTAAAACATCAAAATAATAATATAGATAATACATATATATAGGTTTTCATAAAAAGATATCCATCAAATAAAATAATGAAATAACAATAACATCATTTTTTATCGTTTTCTATTAATTTTCTCATTATTAAAAAAAATCCTCATCTTAAAACGTCTTACATAATATGTTGTTAACATCAATCTTTTTAATTTTAAACAATCAAATTACAGGTGAGAACCAACCCTAGTTTTTTTATTTAATGGTAAATAGGGAGTCTACGCTATAATTTTATATGTGATAGGAGGTCTTTATATAGATTTTATATGTGGATTGCTTATGAAACGCTAATAAGTCCTTTTTTCCACGTATAATCCCCATTCTTTTTCTTTTTTTTTTCTTTTCTTTTCTTTTTTTTTTCCTATTCACAGCATCAAAACTGCCGCAGGCCCAAAGACCCAGTTTCTTTATATTCATGTATAAGTATAACATAAAAAAATTACATATCGTATAAAATATGTATATTTTAAGTTATATCTTCTTATATATATATATATATATATATTCAATAAAAACAAATCAATTATTGATTGCTTCTTATTATATTTTATTTAATTAAAACAAAAAAAATACATCATCACGTCATTAATTCATAAATAATCATAATTTTCACATAATTGGCATGAAACTTTTCTAGCACATCAAACCCCTCATCATTATCACTTATAACATCACTAAATTGCACGTTAGTAATAATACCATTGTCGTCAATTATAGCATTAGACTCTCTATTTATCATTAAATAGAAAATTGGGGTCGAATCTCACCTACAATATGATTGTTCAAAATTAAAAAGATTGATGTTAATGATATATTATGCAAGACGTTTTAAGAAGAGGATTTTTTAATAATGAGAAAATTGATAAAAAATGATTAAATATGATGTTTATTGGGGCAAATTTTCAAGATGAGAAAATCGTTTGAAGTTTATACCCTCTTTAAACCAAGCACCTGATCAGGTTGGCTGAGAAGACCAATCCAAGAAGGCCATCGATTGGGCCAAAAAGGTCCAATTCAACCAGGACCAAGATCTGCCCAACCAGGACCAAGATCTGTCCGACCAAGACCAAAATCTCTCTAACCAGGATCCGTCCGACCAAGACTAGGATTTGTCCGACTAGGATCCGTCAGACTAGGACCAGGATCTGTTCGACCAGGATCGGTCTAAGCAGGATCTGTCTGACCAAGACCCATCCGACCAGGACCTGTCCTACCAAGATCCGTCCGAGCAGGATTCATCTGACTAAGACCCGTCTGACTGAATCCAACTAGGATCCGTCAGAACAAGACCTGTCCGACCAAGACCAAGATCTATCCGACTAGGACCAGGATCTGTTTGACCAAGATCCGTCCTACCAGGACTAGGATTTGTTTGACCAAAACCTGCCCGACCAGTCCAGGATCTGTCAAGATCTATGTGACTAGGACCAGGATCTGTTTGACCGAGATCTATCTTACCAGGACTAGGATTTGTTTGACCAAGGCCTATCCGACCAGGTCTAGAATCTGTCAAGATCTATCCGACTAGGACCAGGATCTGTTTGACCAGGATCCGTTCGACTAGGACTAGGATTTGTTTGACCAGGACCTGTCTGACCAAGTCCAGGATCTGTCCGACTAGGAACCGTTCAAGCAAGGTTGTCCAACTTGGCCAAAGCAATCATGAAGGACAACCTCGACTGGCAAGATGGTTAGATCTCGACCAGATCACACTGTAGTGGATCATACCTAAAGACCACAACATGGCACCTTCTCAGCCCTCTATTGGGTAATCCTCCAACTCCGAAGATCATGACACATGTCGCTAGACACTCGAGTCATGGGCCAAACCGGTCCACACTCGAATCTAAGCTAAACTCTATAAATAGGAGCATCAACTCCACCAAATGGACGAACAGTCTTTCCTTGCCTACTATGCCTCTCCCTTAGCTCTCCCCTATTAGAACACTGACTTGAGTGTTAGAGTGCCCTTGGCAGGCACCAAACCTGTGTCCCCTTATTCCGAGGCCTTCTCTCCTCTTGTAGATCCGACTAGACCAGATAGAGTCGGGTAAACCAGAAGGCAAAACAAGGAACCCGACCATCGTGCACCCCTGCATGCGGTGTTGCATTGATCTTAGGCATCAATATTTCGCACTAGAAGGAAGGCTCCATGCCTTTTTAGTAGCCTCATCTCTCCCCCCAACCATTCTTGGGACAACTGACAAAAGAGACCTTAGGTCTAGGACAAAGAGTCAGACTAGGTCTAAGAAGGTTTCGCTCAACCAGAGAAGACCAGGTCTAAGATATGGCCGACCAGGTTTAGGATGAAAAGTCTAACTTGGTCCAGGCTACGGCCGACCAGGTCTAAGACGAAGAGTCCAAGAAGGTTACAACTGACAAAGAGACCTCAGGTCCAAGAAAAAGAGTCCGACTAGGTCTAAAAAGGTTACGGCTAACCAAAAAAGACCAGGTCCAAGCTATGGCTGACTAGGTCGAGGACAAAAAGTCCAACCAAGTCCAGGCTACAGCCGACCAGGTCTAGGATGAAGAGTCCAAGAAGGCTACGTCTGACAAAGAGACCTACGGTCCAAGATGGTTACTCCTAACCAGAGAAGACTAGGTCTAGGCTACGGCAAACCAGGTCTTGGACGAAGAGTCCAAGAAGGCTACAACTGATAAAGAGACCTCAAGTCTAGGACGAAGAGTCTAACTAGGTCCAAGAAGGTTACGGCCAACCAGAGAAGACCAAGTCTAGGCTACGGGTGACCAGGTCCAAGACGAAGAGTCCGACCAGGTCCAAACTACAACCGACCAGAGAAGACCAAGTCTAGGCTATGGGTGACCAGGTCCAAGACGAAAAGTTCGACCAGGTCCAAACTACAGCTGACCATGTCCAGGATGAAGAGTCCAAAAAGGCTATGACTGACAAAGAGACCTTAGGTCTAGGACAAAGAGTCCAACCAGGTCTAAGAAGGTTTCGCCCCACCAAGAAGACTAGGTCCAAGCTATGGCTAACCAGGTCCCAAACAAAGAGTCTAAGAAGGCTACGACCGACAAAGAGACCTAAAGTTCAAGACGAAGAGTCCTACTAGGTCCAAGAAGCTTACGCCTGACCAGAGAAAACTAGGTCCAGGCTACGACTGACTAGGTCCTAGACAAAGAGTCCAAGAAGGCTACGATTGACAAATAGACCTCAGGTCTAAGAAGGTGAGCCTAACCAGGTCCAATAAGGTTACGGCTAACCAGAGAAGACTAGGTCTAGGCTATGGTCGACCATGTCTAAGACTAAAAGTCTGACCAGGTCCAGACTATGGTCGACCATCTCCAGGATGAAGAGTCCATGAAGGCTATGACTGACAAAGAGACCTTGGGTCCAGGGTCTCACACGACCAAGAACACTAGGTCCAGGCTATGGTCGACCAGGTCCTGGATGAAGAGTCCAAGAAGTCTACAACCGACAAAGAGACCTCAAGTCTAAGATGAAGAGTTCGACCAGATCCTAGAAGGTTACACTCGACCAAAGAAGACCAGGTCCAACCTACGACCGACCGGGTCCTAGACAAAGAGTCCAAGAAGGCTACAACTGACAAAGAGACCTCAGGTTTAGGATAAAGAGTTTGACCAGGTCTAAGAAGGTTATGGTAGACCAAAGAAGACCAGGTCCTATCTATGACAGACCAAGTCCCAAACGAAGATTCCAAGAAGGCTACGACTGACAAAGAGAACCAAGTCTAGGATGAAGGGTCCGATAGGTCCAAAAAGGTTACGCCCGACCAGGCTGACCAGGTCCAAAACGAAGAGGCCAAGAAGGATACGCTTTTAAAAAATATCTCCTAACCACATCAAGACTTCGATGTTGATGACCTCCATGACCAAAGTCTTGGGGGTTACTATTAAGGGAAATCTTCACGATGAGAAACCATTTGAAGTTCATAACCCTCTTTAAACCAAGCACTTGATCAGGTTAGCTGAGAAGACCAATCCAAGAAGGCCATCGATTGGACCAAAAACGTCCAATCTGATAAGGACAGGAATCTACCTGACCAGGATCCGTCTGACCAGGACCAAGATTTGTCCGACTAAGACCAGGATCTGTCCAACTAGGATCCGTCCGACTAGGACCCGTCTAACTACGACTAGGATTTGTTCGATTAGGATTTGTCTAACTAGGATCCGTCCGATTAGGATCTGTTCAACCAGGACTCGTCCAACCAGGACTAGGATCTGTTCGACTAAGATTCATTGGAGCAGGATCTGTTCGACCAAGATTTGTTCGACCAGGATTCGTTTAAGTAGGATCTGTCCAACCAGGACCTGTCCAATCAAGACCAAGATTTGTCTAACTAGGACCAAGATTTGTCTGACTAGGATCTATCTAACCAAGATTAGGATCCGTTCGACTAGGATCTGTCCGACTAGGACCCGTCCAACTAGGATTAGGATTTGTCCGACTAGGATCCGTCTAAGCAGGATTGTCTAACTTGGCCAAAGCAACCATGAAGGACAACCCCAACTGGCATGATGGTCAGATCTCGATCAGATCACATAGTAGTGGATCATACCCAAAGACCACCACATGGCACCATCTTGGCCCTCCGTTGGGCAATCCTCCTTCTCCAAAGATCTTGATACCTATCATTGGACACCCGAGTCACAGGCCAAATCGGTCCACACCAAATCCAAGCTAAACTCTATAAATAGGAGCATCAACTCCACCACAAAGGGACATGCATTCTTCTCTTGCTTACTCCGCCTCTCCCTTAGCTATTCCACTCAGAACATTAACTTGAGCATCGGAGTGCCCTTGGCAAGCACCAAACTGTGTTCCATTACTTTGAGGCCTTCTTTCCTCTTGCAGATCTGACTAGACCAGGCCAAGCCAAGCAAACATAAGGCAGAATAGGGAACCCGACCATCGTGCACCCCCGCATGCAGTATTCAGGCATCAATAATGTTATTTTTACCTCATTATTTCATTTGATGGATATCTTTTTATGAAAACCTATATATATATATATATGTATTATCCATATTTTTGTTTTGATGTTTTAAAAAAGGCATTGTATACTTGATGGATTGATAGTGATGATGGGGTCTAATGAACGGACTGACCAATGAGTAATCGCTTCCTCTTCTCACGGTTGGTTTGCGGGTCACTCCCTCACTCTTTTGGTGACAAGCATGCTATAACGGTACAACGCTAGGGCCCTACTATATGATATTTTAAAGTATTCCTATATATATATATATTATTTAAACATATATATGTTTACTTAATGATGAATTTATTTTATTGAATATTGTTAATTGATGAAAATTTTTTATGAGAGTTAAAGTATACTTATTAAGCATTATGCTTACTAGATGTTTCTCATATTGCAGCTAAGAACATGAGTTAGGTATGATGATGAAGAAACTTAATGCGGGTGTATATATGGTGGTGAAAATAGAATATCGGAATGACGCATCCTAAATTAATGATGATTAAAACTTTTATCCAATTATTTATATTTTTACATATTTTAGTTTTTCATTTATTTTATGAGATTCCGCAAGTTAAAAAAATATTTTGTTAAGTTTAAGGTTTTCGGTAACATTGTAATATGTTTTTATTTTTAAGTAAAGTTTCTTTGAATTGATTGATAAGTTATGTTTAAAAAAAGCTATTATCTTAGTACTTTGTCTATTTAGATTCTGCAAAAATAATGTTTACCATAAATAATAGATGTTATGAGATGGTAATTAGAACGTCCTGTGAA
Source organism: Artocarpus hirsutus (assembly GCA_946598075.1). Classification (NCBI taxonomy): domain Eukaryota; kingdom Viridiplantae; phylum Streptophyta; class Magnoliopsida; order Rosales; family Moraceae; genus Artocarpus; species Artocarpus hirsutus. The sequence continues at coordinate 134,650 of CAMOHE010000453.1, forward strand.
GGGGTGTTACAGTTATGGTATCCGAGTGGTTTTCGTTTCCAATACGTTTTGTCACACATTAGTTTCAAGTCTTTCAAGTAAGTATAAAACTTATTAACGTTCTAATGTATAGATGCTAAGTTACTTTTCCTTTTACTACATTTTAATTATCTTACTAGTCGATGAAACATAGACTTATGTTATTTGGAGAAAGATGCGATCTTTGTCTCATTATTTTCATATAACGGAATAGTTAATAATCAAGAAATTTTCTAACAAGAAGGTTTAAGGGTAAAAACAACATTCCTTATGGCTTCTGTAAGGGAGCGTTACATTTATACCCTTTATTTTAAGTTAATTCAAAAACTATACCTTCGGTTTTTATTCTAATCGAATGTATACCTTTAGATTAGATTTAATACACGAATTTATAACTTACTTCAATCAATAGTTAATTTTGACATTTAAAATGACCAAATTATCCATAAGTAAAATAGAGAGAGTTAAAACTTTTAAAAAATAAAAAATACAAAGCACCTATTTATAAGGGTATTTTATTCATTTTTGAAGTCGAAAACTTAAGTATAAAGTTTTTTCAAATGCATAAAGTGCTCTTATTTTTCAATGTGAGGATATGTCGGGCAATTTCTTATATCAATTTTGAATATTGATTGAAAAAAGGTACAAATTTGTGTATTAAATTTCATATGAAGATATAAATTCAATGAGATCTAAAACTGAAGATATAATGTTTGAATAAACATAAAATACAGAAAGTAAAAAGCTAAATAACCCATAAGCTAATCTTTTGATCATTGAACAAGGAAAAAAAAAATTGCCGTTGAACACAAAATTTAATATTTAAATGTTAAATTTTTATGGGTTTTTTAATAACCGGTTCTTAAAATAATATTTCTTTTTCTTAAGATGATTTTTTTGGCTGATATTTGACATGAGGTGACAATTCAAAGACGGGTTTTATCAATTTTTATACTATAATGTACAATTCTCTTGCTTGCTTTTTTTTTTTTTTTGGCAACTTAAAACCAAAATTACTATAGTATATGAGAACAAAAACACAATAAAAAGCTTAGTTAGAACTACAATTTTATTGTTTGAATGGTGTTTCCAAATACCTTCATAAGAGTCCGTTTGGTTTATAGATTTGAATAAAAATTTAAATTTTTGTGAGAGAAAATACTGTAGCAAAATGATTCAAGCTATGATTCGAATCTAGAACCAAACGCACTCTAAGATGTTCAAATGCACTTATCAAACGCCTCCATTATTCTAAAAAGTGCCTTTAACAGTTTCTGCAAGATGATTACTTTTGGATCATTTTATTTATTTATTTATTTATTGTAAGGAAGGCCACTTCATTTTTCTTGCTACACCTACTATTTTATTTTTCTTTTTCACCCTACCACATTCATTTTTTTATTATTTTAAACTCTTTTTTTAGTTGAAGCTTTAGCATCAAATCTATTTTTTCATACGCGAAAAAAGTTGTCAATTAAAAGAAAAAATCTTTCACCTTTAGAAAATGTCCAAACGACGAAGAAAAAAATAAAAGAAATAAGGGTTATTCCCACAAATAATTTTTGTTCTTGATTTTTAAAGATTTGTCTGGTAAATAGATTCGAATTATGATGATTTGGATTATTTTGATTTAAGTTGTGTGATTTAAATTGATAATTTAAATTATTATTTGACGTTTGAATGTACATTTAAAGTGTTAATCTGAATAAAGAAAGACTTTGAAATTTATATTTGAATAGATAATGAAAAAAGTTTTTGATTTATTAATAAATCTAACAAATTCTTAAAGTTCATGATGCTAATATATACAATATGGATCTTGATTTATTTCTCTTTTCATTAAAAATACAATAAAAGAAGAATCATCTTAATCGAATATCAAATGAAAAAATTATGATTTTTTTTCTCAAAATTTTAACTTTTACTGTAACAAACATATCGAATCCAAAGAATTTAAAAGTAAAACTCTAAAAACTTAATTTCAATAACTTCATTTGATTTGAATTTTAACAAAACAAACATAAATTAAAAGATTTTAAACATTTAAATCCAAAAAGTTGGCCCAATATAGAAAACAAACGACCCTTAAAAAGTGTTTAATTTTAGTTTTTTTGCAAGTTGGGTGTTAAAAATTTCTTTTGAAATATTTTGATAAATACTAAGTGAACAATGTGCTCTATTTCACCCTACCCCTTGATTTTATAAAACAAGTCCAGCAGACACCTTTGGATAAAAAAACAGATCAAAATGCCCTTATATCCAATTCCATATAGAAACTTGACCAAATTGTTGACATAACATATCATTAAATATTAAAAAAGCTTCGTTTAACAACCAAATACAAAACTCTCATATGTTACAAAACAAAAATTTACATCAATATGAAGCTCTCAAAACCTATTTATTACACGTTAGTAAATAAGTTATTTACTTATGAACCTATTTACTTCAAAGGATTTTAAATGTTGGAACACGTACTAAGATTGGATTCCCTAAATTATTTCTTTGCTAAAAGATAACTTTTTTGGAGAAACCAAGTACCGGCGACCTTTCGAAACAGGAAGCAAAAATTTCAGTAAACAGTCGACATAAAAAAATAAGGGAAAAAAAAAACTTTCTATAGCAACGTAAATAATTAATAACTCCTCAATAATATAACAAGCCACGACAAAGGAAAATTTCTCAAAACAGGATTAATAATTCATCTCGGCAAAATTAAGTATGGCAAAATTCCTCATTAAAGTATATAATTTACTCCAAAACGCTATCCTAGTGAAGAAGCTGAAATGGGCACGGATCCAAAAACCTAAAACTATAAATCCATCGGTCTAGGGGTCATCATTTAATCCTCAAAATCTCCAGCATTCTCCAATAGGTAGTTTGCTGCCAATTCCTCATTGCGATCGCATGCCAAATATGCTTCAATGACTAGGGCTCTGTCAAATCCCATTGCCTCAAGCTATAACAAATATAACCAGTGGAGCCAGAGAAAATGCATGAGCACAAATTATTTAAAAAAAAAAAAAGGGGGGGGGGGAAAGAAAGAGGAGAACAAAATACACACACACACACACACACATATACATATATATATGTATTATTAAAGAAAGAACATTCAAAATTTATAAGAACTTAACATACTCGTTCAATGGCCTCCTGTTCTTCTGGAGTGACATTGATGGCATGAGGCATGTCTTGCTCAGGCTGATCAAATATGTCACTAGAAGAAACAAAACTTAATGAGTTCACAATTCTATATGGTTTATGGGGCTTTTGTGAAGGAATATTAAGCAACTAAACAGGTTATATTGACTGTTAAGACTCGAGTATTTAGCCGAGTGAATATCAAGCAAGTAAATATATAAGAATCCGCTTTGGATGTCATTATGCAAGATCAATTAGGTAACGACAGCAACTCTACGAACAAAGAGCTGCATGCACCCTGTATCGACAGTTAAGTGCTTATGATTACAGTAAGATGATATGCTAGTCCTAAAACTTTCCAGTGATAAAACATAACAAAAAAACTCACCCTTCAGATCCGTCAAGGGGTTCATTTATTAGCTGAAGGAACTCCGCTTGGTGGTCCTGGATCAATCTTAAAAGCTGGGGGTTCTGCTTTCCAAGCTCTCGTAGCATGGGCTGTGACAATAGCAGCAGCAAAATATCAGTTCATATAAGAAACAATCAGACAATTGCAAGTAAAGAATACAGACCTGTAAAATTTGTGGATTAGCTTGCACCATTGAACGGAGAGTTTGAAACTGAAACACAAAAGAAAGGGAAATATTTAGTCCAGTCACCACGTCTCGATCAAGTTCCCTTTCTAAGGCACATGAGAACCATGCAGACGGCATTTTTTGGTAAGGCATGGTTCAGGCGTTCCACAGCCTTTTTTATATGCCCTCCTTTTCACGCCATACCTCCTATACAAAATTTTAAAAAGATCCTACGCAAATTCACCTGTTGGCTGTTCCTAAGGAAATCAAGGGATCCAAGCGCACCACCAGCAGCAGCAAGTGTTTCCTGGTGAATCCCAGATTAAACATGAATATTCACACCAGGGATAAAATGCAAGGGTATTTCCATAGTTAGAGGCCTTACCTGAGGAAACATGTTCAAGGGAGCTGAATTAGGTGCGCCAGAGGCAGGAGTAGCAGTTGCACCAGTTTCAGTTGCCTGAATTGCAGGAAAACGAGCCACTGGCACTGCAACTTCTGCAGCTTCTGGAATACCCTGGAGAGAGAACGTCAGTAATAGAAGCTAGAAAAAGACAGCAGCAGAAAATCCATTGAATTTAGACATACGGAGTATAAGTAGTCTACTGCACGTTCTGGATTGTTATACGCTGCTCGAAGTGCTCGGGTCACTGTTTCTCTATCCCAGTTGCCACCACCCATATCCGTTATTTGTTGAATAGTCTGCTCAAGATGACTACCAGCAACCAAATTTGAAGCAGCCAGGCCATAGGTGTCGCTTGTCAGACTGCAGCAACAACATAAAATCTAATCATCAACCACAAAATACACGAATCAAGAAAGAAATAACAAGTAAATTTTTTTTTCAAACAGAGAAAAAAAAAATTACATAATCAAAAATAAAAATACAAAAAAGTCCAAAAGAAAGACAAAACAACAGCCCAAGAAAAACAGACAAACAAACACCATGCTCCTAACACACACCCTTCCAACTGAAATTAATGAAAAAGAAATGGTCTACAAATTCCTTTAAGTTTAAGCCCATGGACGAGCACTCTGTGATTTTGTCCATGTATCGCATTCTTCTTGAGGATTTTCACAGTAAATTCTTATCCACAAGACCACATAAGAGGCAGCGCTCATCACCTCCACAAAAGCTTCCCTGACTCCCACTAAATTCCCCAGTGATGAATAAACGACATTGGGAAGGATAACCTAATAAATCCCAGCTTTATATAACAAGAGCCATCATGATCTTAAGAAAACTAGACAGTACAGTAAAAAATCATCTATGTATATCCTCCCCACTGTTTTTAAATAAAATGATACAAAGCGATGCAGAGAAAGAGAGAAAGGTCTTATCTCTTGTCTGACATCACATGTTAAGGGCCCCGTGATGTCCAGCAAGAAACACCTGCAATTTAGGAGGGACTGGAAGTTTCTTTCCAAAGGAAGGAATAAGCACAAAAGAAATGAAACGCTTGCCGGTACTGATTGAACCAGCATTAACTTGGCACCTATATATGTTCTTCCTTAATTAGAAGTGACAAGCAGGAGGAGAGAAAAAAGGTCCTATGTCCGCAGGTAATCACAACCTTATAAGCCAGCAGTTAGCACAATTAGGGGGAAAAAACGCAGAGCAGACAACCGTTTTGCAATATTGTCTACCCCAAATATAGACACTAGAGCATCTCTAGTTCCTTCAAAAGAAGGGAAAAAAAAAACTCAATTGCACTAAACCACAGATTATCTTCACTCTACCAGACGTGAATCATGCGATAAGCTCACAGCTACGTGTAAGTAGTGCTAGCTGTGGAAACAAATGCTCAGGTAAAGACTAAATCCACTTATATTTGAAGCAACTCATCTAATAGATAATCATCACAAGTACAAAATAATTGCCTAACTCAAATATTACATTGCACAGATACAAGCATTCAACCTGTCTAATAATAAACCATCACCCTACCCAATCACAACAATTAAGTTTTAAGTTTCTTTTTCGTTCCCAAAGAGAAAAATATTGTCGTCATTATTTTCCTTGGCTAATCCTACGAAAGAGAAGAAGCATTTTTTATTCTCCTGTGTAATCTGTAAGGTAAAGTTTGATGCTTTGGATTGCGTCATTTTTTCCCCATAAGAAGCAAGACTTCCGTTATTTTGTTATTTAATTTTTTTTTTAAAAAAAAGAAGGAAAGAAAAAAGACCAACACACAAACACAACAAAATCCTCAAGATTGAGAGACAATAAGATGTCCACCTAATTCAGGTCTTCATTCTCAATACTAATGGTAACAGAGGAAACAAAGAAATAAATGTGATGCAGATATCGGTGCATGTCTGTGGGTCAGCAATATCCAAAGCATATAGACTGAATCCATCCCAGAAAGATACTAGGGGAAAAAAAATGTAACTTTTTCAGAACGAATAACTTGTTCTGATTATTATTTTTTATTCAAGAATTAATAACGGTATATATAGGAGTTAAACAAAATCTTAAATGCCTACAAACCAGGAAGTAAAATATAACTACCCTAGATTTAAGGCACGCAGGCCTTTTCTTCTAGATTCACTAATTAATTTATTTTCTAAACAAACAGAGAAAATAATAACAAATAACTACCTCTCTAACCACCAAATCTAAACGACAATTCCTACACTCTCCCTCAAGATGTTATGTAGATATCATGCATTCCTAGCTTGCCAACTAAATCCTCGTGCTTTGGCTTGTGAAGTCCTTTTGTAAGGATGTCCGTAGCTTGCTCCCTTACCGGAACATATGTCAAACAGATTCTTTCACTATCAATCTTCTCTTTAATGAAGTGGCGATCAACTTCAACATGCTTGGTGCGGTCATGGTGCACCGGATTCCATGATATACTCACAGCGGCTTTATTATCACAATATACCCTCAAAGGTGAGTCTAAAGGAATTCTTAGTTCACCTAATAGTCTTTCCAGCCAAATACGTTCACACACTCCATGAGCTAAAGCCCGAAATTCTGCCTCTGCGCTGCTTCTAGCAACCACTGTTTGCTTTTTACTCCTCCAGGTTACTAGATTTCCCCATACATAGGAGCGGCAGCCGGAAGTAGACCTCTTATCAACACTTGATCCTACCCAATCAGCATTTGTATAAATCTCAATTAGTCTGTGATAACCTTTCTTTAAGAATAGTCCCTTTCCTGGCGTAGCTTTCAAGTGTCTTAATACTTGGTTAAGAGCTTCAAGGTGTTTCTTTTTGGGTGAGTGCATGAACTGACTAATTACACTCACGGCAAATGCAATATCTGGCCTTGTATGAGAGAGATAGATCAATTTCCCTACCAGCTTTTAGTATTGCTCACGATCCTCTTCACCTCCCTCATTATCAAGCTGTACATTTGGTACTATTGGTGTGTCAGCAAGTCTGCATCCTAACATTCCTGATCTTGTAGAAGGTCGAGCACATATTTTCTTTGAGAAACTATAACCCTAGCCTTGCTTCTTGCTACTTCCATGCCCAAAAAATACCTCAAAGTCCCGAGGCCTTTGAGCTCAAATTCCTCTGCTAGGTACTTCTTTAACCTGGTAAGTTCTTCCTGGTCATCCCCTGTCATAATAATGTCATCCACATATACTATTAGGATAACAACTTTTCCTTCTTGAGAATGCCTGAAGAAGAGTGTATGATCGGTCTGTGCTTGGACAAAGTCAAGGCCTCTTACTGCTCGTGTAAATTTTCCACTCTCTTGGAGATAGTTTTAGTCCATAGAGCGATTTCTTCAGTCTGCATGCCAAGTGTCAATTGTTGTCAAATACTGGTGGGAGATCCCTATAAACTTCCTCACATAGGTCGCCATTAAAGAATACGTTTTTTACATCCAGTTGCTGGAGTGGCCAAACAAGATTGGCTGCTAATGATAGTAAGACCCTTACTATGTTGAGTTTTGCAATAGGGGCAAACGTCTCCTGATAGTCAATGCCATAGGTTTGTGTAAAACCCTTGGCTACAAGTCTCGCCTTGTATCTGTTGATGCTTCCATCCGAATTATATTTCACCATAAATACCCACTTACACCCAACAATCTTCTTACCTCTAGATAGCTCAACAATTTCCCAGGTACCATTTTTCTCCAAGGCCCATTTCTTCCAAGACCGCCTGTTTCCAATTTTTATCTGCAAGTGCTTCCTGTATGCTTTTTGGAATTTTTGTTTTGGACAAAGATGTGGTAAAAGCTCAAAATTCTGCAGACAACTTTGCATATGAGACAAACTTGGAAATCGGATGTTGAGTGCATGATCTTGTCCCTTTTCTGAATGGGATAGGCAAATACAAATCACCAAAAAATCAGGTCCGTGACACCAGTGGAAGCAGGTTCTTCATCAAGAGTTTCAGACTCAAATATCTCAGAACTGGGAGCTAAGTTCAGTTCCAACTCTTGAGGTTGCTGAGTTTTGAACTTGTCCTTTCTTTGAGGATGATTTCTTCCTGAGTAAACAAGTAGGTTAGGATGGTTTAACCGAGTTGAAGAACAAGGGCTTGAGTGACTTGAGTGATTTAGAGTGGCTGAGGTGCTCGGCTGATTTAACATGGCTGAAGACTTCGGTTGTTCACCTGTTTCTTGGTCACCCGTGGGAGGCACAATAGGAAGAGGAGTGGAGTGAGATGAAAGAGAAATATCTGTGACTGACTGAGGTGGTTCCCAAGGCTCATATTTACCTAATGTCTCCCCCTAAAGAGGAGGCTTGGAAAAATAAGGTTGCCACTCATTGAATGACACCTCCATGGATACAAACACACATTGAAGCGTAGGTAAATAACATTTGAAGCCACGTTGAGTGGGAGAATATCCTATGAACACATATTTGACGGATTTTGGTACAAGCTTGGATCTGTGTTGACTAGGCACATGAACAAAGACACTACATTCGAAAGTTTTGAGTGGTAGATCAGAAAGTGATCGAAATGTGGGATAATCCTTTAACAAGACTGACAATGGAGAGTTAAAATTTAGCACTCTAGAAGGCATTATGTTGATAAGATGTGAGGCAGTTAAAACTGCTTCACCCCAAAGGTAACTTGGTATGTTTATAGTGAACATTAAGGCCCTAGTAACTTCAAGAAGATGACGGTTCTTCCATTCTGAGACACCATTTTGTTGTGGTGTGTCAGGACATAAACTTTGGTGTATCATCCCATTAGTTGCTAGATAGTCACCTAGGAGTGAATTAAAGTACTCTTTGCTATTATCAGTATGAAATATTTGAATTGATGCTTGAAACTAGTTTTTGATCATAGAGTGAAATATTCAAAATGTTTTTTCTGCCTCAGAATTTTCTTTAAGGAGGTAGAGCCAACAAACTTTGGTATGATCATCAATAAAAGTTATAAACCAATGACTTCTAGTAATATTTTTAACATGAGAGGGACCCCAAATGTCACTATGGATTACGGCACATCTGCAAGTTTAGCGGGGAACAATGTTCAAGATAGTTTTGCTAATTGACAAAAATCACAATGAAAAGAACTTGGATTTTTATTGACAAACAAATTCAGGAACAAGCGTTTTAAATAAAAGAAATTAGGGTGGCCTAACCTATTGTGCCACAGCCTTGTTACATCATCATTAGAAACAGAGGACGGTGAAGTTTTGATATTCAAAGCTTGTTTTTCAACATGTCCATCATCCCCAAAGTAATAGAGTCCATCTTCCACTCTAGCAATCCCAATCGTCTTCGCCGATCTTTGCTCTTGCAATTTACACCAAGTGGGAGAAAATTCAGCAATGCAGCCAAGGTCTTTTGTCAGTTTATTAACAGAAATTAAATTGCAGTCTAGGCTGGGTACATAAAAAACTAGTTTAAGGGTAATTGTGTCCAACAATCGAACAGAGCCTCTGCGCAAAATTGCTAAGTAAGTGCCATCAGCTACCTTTACCCATGAGCTTCCATAGCATGGTTTGTAAGCACAAAATAAAGACCGGTTACTTGTCATGCGGTCGGTGGCTCCAGAGTCAAATATCCAGGGCTGTTGAGTGTCTTGTTGTGCATGAAGAGCCATCCCTTTTTGGGCAAAGCTGCACACTGCACTGGTCGAGTCACTATTGATGGGCTGATTAAGAAGTTTGTGGAGCTGCTCTAGCTGGCTCTTGGTCAGGAATACATTAACCTGTTCTTCAATGGCACCCAAAGTTTTGGCCTTATCTTCCTTAGTTACCTGATAGCTCTTACTTCTATTAACTGAACCTCTGCCTTTGGCGTTTGCTGGTCTACTGTGGAGATCCCAACATTTCTCCCGAGTGTGACCAGCTTTGTTGTAGTGGTTGCACCAAGGGCGTCCTGCACGCAAGTTCTCTTTTTGATCTCCTCCAGTTCAGTCAGTAAGAGTTTTAATTGTCAGAGCAGTAGTCTCGGCTGGTCACTCCCCAACTGCTGTAACTGGCTGGTCTCCTTTTCCGAGCATGACACGACGCCTTCTAGCCTCCCGTCGCACCTCTGAAAATGCCTCACCAATGGATGGAAGCGGCCTTTGTCCCAGAATCCTGCCTCAGACCTCATCTAGGTCTTTATTCAAACCAGCCAAAACCTCGTACAAACGCTCCTTGTCAAGGTGATGCTTGAATTTGACATTCCCTTCCTGATTGCCCCAATCAGCTTCATAATACATGTCAAGTTCTTGCCATAAGGTTTGAAGGGAGTTGAAATATTCAGTCACATTGAGTTTATTTTTTATCTTAAAAACCTGAGAGGCGTTTTCAAGGTCTGAGTAATTCTCACGCACTGCGTCCCAAATGGCCTTTGCTATACGGAGGAAGAGATAAGTACGACTGATATGGGGTTCCATGGAGTTGGTTAACCATGCCATAACGATAGAGTTATGAAGTTCCCATTAAGCGTACAAGGGATCACCAAGATTGGGTTTTTGAATCTCTCCTGAGATATAACCCATCTTGCCACGTCCACGTATCACTAGAAGAACCGATTGGGACCATTGGTGGAAATTTCTCCCATCCAATTTGTGATTCGTTATCTTCAGTGACTGCCCATCTGCAAAGGATTGTGCAACAGCAGTCATCTGAGCAGAGACCAGTGCTTGGGATGATGGTGACAAGGACGTCTCCTGCTCTAAACTTAGGCTCCTTTTCTTAGTGCTCATCGCGGCAAGTTAGGGTTGTGCAATGTAGAGAACCAGGCTCAGATACCATATAACTTTTTCAAAACGAATAACTTGTTCTGATTATTATTTTATTCAAGTATTAATAACGGTATATATAGGAGTTGAACAAGATCTCAAATTCCTACAAACCAGTAAGTAAAATCTAACTACCCTAGATTTAAGGCACGCAAGCCTTTTCTTCTAGATTCACTAATTAATTTATTTTCTAAACAGAGAAAATAATAACAAATAACTAACTCTCTAACCACTGAATTAAACAGAATTCCTACAAAAAGCATAAAATATTATCATGTGAACTTACAGAGCTTGGGTTGGAGCTTCAGCAGGAGCGGCAGGGGCTTCAAAAGGGGCAGTAGGGGCTTCAGCAGGGGTGGCAGGCGCTTCAGCAGGAGTGGCAGAAGCCACGGGATCAGAGGTTGGTGCAGTTGCCGGAGGATTTGTAGAAGCCGGCTATTTCATTCAAGTAGAAATAGTTTAGTACTTTATAAAGAAAGAACTAAGGAAAGACATAATGCCTAATTTTCTACGAATGAGCAAGAACAATACCTGAGTTGATGAAGCAGCAGCAGAACCTACTGTTTTACTCTGTAGGTAGTGAAAAAGGAAGTGAGAACAAACTCAATTGACACAAAAAAGAAAATAAATAAATAAACAAATAATAAAAAACACTTAGAAATGGTCGTACACAAACAAAATAAAAAATAAAGGTAGGATCAGTGGAAGCTATATATATATATATATATTTTTTTTACCATGGAATAACATTATTACGCACGATATGTTTGATAATCTTTCTAGCACCCCATCAAATATAAATAGTATCTTTTAGAACTGGGAGGTATTAAAAAGTGCTTTTCTTCAAAAAAAAAAAAAAAAAAAAAACTGCCGATATATGTAAAGTATCCTTTAGAACTAGGAGGTATTAAAAAGTGCTGCTATATGTCATTTATGCTCCTTTTTTCATTAAAAGTTGCCTTATAAATGTTTCATTTCTCGTTTGTCATTCACTTCTCTAAGTATGTCCCTTTTTTTTAATAAACAAAATAGGATATACAAATGGAAAAAATTATGATGATGCACAGAATATGTATGTCAATAGAGTGCTCTGCTAGGGTTTTTCCCCCTTCTTCCTCCTTGAGTTGCTTTTGTAAAAGATCTCGAGGGGCCGGAGTCTCGCACCAGCCTTTTGGCTCTCTTTGGACTCCTGGCCTCATGAGAGAGCTTTTGTTTGACAATGAGTGTATTTTCTCTGGTGGTCGCGTGTTTGGTGCTTGGGTGGGAGGCTTGTCGAGCCTAGGAGGGAGGTTCCCTGCTTCCTGTGGCTGGGCAATGCAGTGCGATGGTCGGATGTGGCAGAGATGGTTTGGTTGCTCATCTCCACGTGAGCTGGTTTGGTGGCACTCTAGGGCCTATTCTTTGGTAGATCTAGATTAATGGTTGGAGGGGGATTCTTGGGGCGGTGCCATTACTAGTTGGAGGCAGCGGGGGGCGACAAGCAATGGCGGGTGGTCATCAAGGGTCAGTGGTTTGGTTCTCCTCCAATGTCTACTCTGTTCACAAGCATGGTTGTGGATTCCTTTCTCCTCTGTAAGCATGTTTCAAACCATCGGTGGAATCCTCGCCATTGCCGGTTGGGTTGTATCCTTCCGTTTTAGTTTTAGTGTATGTAAAAATATGTAAAATAAAGGTGTTGATGTTTCGGCCGTGTGTCGGCCGTGTGTTTTTGTTGTTTGGCGTTTCGATTGTGATAATGGAGGAGGTTTTTTCACCTCTAGTCTTGGTTTGTAATTTATACCTGCTGATTAGCAACATTGTGTGTAGTGACTGGTGACTAGTTTTGAACCTATGCCGGGTTGTATCCGTCCTAACAAGGGTAGGTTTGATTTTGGTCGATCAGTGTCATCCGTAACTATAGTGGTGTCTTATAACAAGCCGTTGAAGAGCTCTATTCTGGATGTCGAGCAAATCATTCCTCTCTATGTCTCGATGTCGTCTTTTGTCCCTTTGCTTCATTCGATTTTTACTAGTGGATCCAGCCGTTGTCTAGGATTATTCGTGCCTATAGCAAACGGTGTAATACAACTTTCTTTGTATTGTTTTTAATTGAATGAATTTTCATTTTCAAAAATGAATATGTATGTCCACATATTGCCACAAAATACAATAGAGATAATTAACGAAAAATAAAACCACTAATTGCCAAATAAAATGTGCTCAAAGCGTGCTTTTAAATTTCCAGATTGCTGAGTCAAAAAAAATAAAAAAATATACTTCTATGGATAATTCTGGTTCTAGCCAAGGTTATTTGAAGGAAACGCATAAGCCTCAAAGCAACTTGAAGCATAAAATATATTTAGAAAACATCAGACATTTGAGATTTTCTACAAGTCAATTTAGGGTTTCTAGTCCCTTTGATGTTCATATTTCTTTCCACTGCAGCTGCCTCTTCATGTTCAACAGCAACTAGATGTGATATTCAATTTACTTATTGAAACAAAAAAAAAAAAACAGAAGGCTTTCTAGGCTTCTTCAACAGCAATTCAAGAAACAGAGGAGGTAAATAACTTCTTTTTTTTTTGCGGATTATAAAAATAAATACCAGATTTCTTGGTAAGTTAATAAATAGGAGTAAATTCAGGACATTATTGGATTTACCCCATGATCAAATTTGAGATTTACTCAGATTTATTCCACAACTAAATTTACTAAATTCAGGATTTAGAATTAACCCTATGATTAAATTTGGTAAACATGCCCGTGAAGTCCCAAATTATATACATTTTTTATCGATATTGACTAAGTTTTTATATTGACATAATATCCACTAATTTTTAGTTGATAAACTCAAATTTGCCCTTACACTTTTACTTTGAACAAAAAACACTACCATAAAGATTCAAAACAAGTCTATTAGCTACAATTTCTCTTTAAGAAACTTGATGTGAGCTTCATATTAATTTTTGGGCTTCGACCTTTTAATTTGATTCAGCCAAGAAACAAAAAACGAGACTTAGCTTCGCAAGAAGTAAACTGAAAAAATACAATAAAACAAAATAAAAATCGGGTCTGCCTTATATAAGGTATAAGTCTCTTTTCAACAAGCTCAGGCTTTTTTTTCTTTAAGCGACTCATGCCGAGATGCATCTCACATTACACAAATTTAGTTCATGTTTATACCAATTTAGGATGAACAGTGTACCAATTTAGGACATAATGGAATAAAAGTAACATATCAGTATATCACAAGCATGCTGAAGAAATGAGTATGCAAACTGACTGCAGTTTATGTAATGCAAACTGCTAGCAGTTTATGGTTCGACATTTTAACACTACTATCTTTTCTCAAACGCTTTTTCTTCACCAGAATCAAAATCCTATCTGAATAATAATTTGGTTCTTACAATAAACAAGAATGGAATTTCTTAAATACAAGCTAAACCTCAAGGTATACTGTAATACTAACTCAAATAAGCTTCAGATTAATGCGTAAATAGTGTAGAAAGTAGCTCAAATAACAAAGGGTGGTCCAAGGAGGGATTGCAATCCAAAGGGTCAGTGTTACAACCAGTTTTGCAAGATATCACCATTTGAACTAGGAATAGGAATCAAATTACCAGTCATGAATTAAGATTGCGCAATGTAAGGCGCGCCTGACCATGGGGGTGCTCAAAAAAAGGTATGAGCCTAAAGCCTCAACCTGTTGGAAAGAGGCATACGCCCCACATACATCAGAGAAAGGAGCGGCTTTTTCTTTTTTTAACGCTAACCACCCCCCCCCCCCCCCCACTTAGCTTCTCCAATTGCTGCTGCAATAGCCTAAATAACATTTCTAAAAAACCATCCAACAAACAAACCAAACAAAACTATCAAAATAACAGTGCTGCTAACTAGAAAGAGACAGCTACTGTGAAGAAAAAGTTTGAAAATCAAAGAGACAAGAAAACCCTAAATCTGACTTTCTAAAAATCAAATGCTTGATTTTTCGTACTTTTTAATTACTATGGTTCTATTTCGAGGTTTATGCCTTAAAGCACTTTTGACATTTTAAGGCTTAGAGTTTTCCACACAAAGGCAAAACGCATCAGTATCCAATTGCAAAATTCAAAACCTTGACCATGATTCCTATGAAAATTTAGCAACACGCCCATCCCTTTAATTAATTGCAACCTACATACATGTAGAGTGGAAAAATATATTGGCAAGTGAAAGGGGGAAAAGAACACACATACAACAACAACAACAACATTTAAGCGTACAAATTTTTTTTTGAAAAGAAGCAAAATATTATTAATGGGAAAAAGATGTACAAACAAAAAATAGGAAGAGATTTCCTCAAGGGAAAAAAACACTGAAAAGGAAAACTAAAGGACACAATCCCAAACTCTAATAACGTCGAGGGAAAAAAAAAAAAAAAGAAGACGCTGCAAACTTCTAAAATACCTTTGTTGATGGACCCAAAGGTTGTCCAATATTTAACCATCCCATTTGTTGATTGAAAAACCAATTATATTAGCATTTATTGAACATGGAACAGCGTAAAACCAACTAGGGGTGCCCCCAGAGGGTAGCAGTAGTAACAACTAACAACAAAGACTTCCCGACTTAATTATGCTTTTGTGATTCTACCATACTTGAAGTTGGGACACGATGAAGTAGAACTATGTCTCATGCGTCTGTAATTTATTTTTTCCCAGCAATGCCGTTCAAAAATAAGTTAATTAAAGGTGCTGAGCAAGAGCAGAACTAGCCGATACCAATTATAATAAAATAAAAGGAAAAAAGGGTTTCAGAAGTAGGTTTCATTCATTTCTGACAAAGAGGTGTCCTCTCCTATTTTCCCCGTATTCACGCCCTTTAGCCAATTTTGTTTTTGATATTGGGTCACATTCTCAATTTCTTTATTGTTTGAAATCTCTTACTTTAAATATTTGAGAACCCCTTCATAATAAGCTTCGAAAGCTTTTCCGTTGTACATAATTGTTGAATTGCTTAGAATAATCCCTAACCATTTTTTAAATCTCCTTCAACTCATGATTTATTTCTGTTCTTTCTTTTGCTAATTTTCCTCAAGCATCAAACAAATTTGTTGATTAAGCATTGTATTTGCTATTTTGTGTGGATTTCCGACCGAGCATCCTTTCTTATTCACAACTAATATGGCTTAATTGCATAGGGGAGTCTTTACCATTCTTTATTATGTTATCATTAAATTTAGAACGTATGCGGATGTTATTACTTTAATGAGAAAGATTCCAATTATGAAGAAATCAAACTTTTATTATATTGTTAGCTATTTACTCTCAATAGATCTATACGTTAAATCAAATAAGAGCATTTATATCTTATCTTTAATTCCTCTCGCTTGTACATTGAGGTTTACCAATAAAAGGATTGACAAGTAGAGTTGCAAGTTTTCCATATTTTGGTATTGCAATTTGATATGTTATTAATTATCACATAGTACTACAAAAGAATACATTGAAGGACATACAAACATGCAAAGCATCTGACTCCAACTAGGTAAACAACAAAAGACATGCCAAAGTTACAATGCAATGCAAGCGTATCATAGTCACATTTTTCAAACAAAAACAAAAACGATTACCTTGCTAAGCATGACAACAAGAAAACCGTCTTCCGAAACCTTGTTTTCCGCCAATGTAGTCTCGTCTTTCAACACCTTCCCATTGTGAATCAATAACTGTTGTCCACAAGGGTAGTTGTCCTTGCCTTGTACATCTTCAATGTTCTTCTTAACAGCCATAACCTTCAGCACAAGGAATTCCCATTTCAAACAATCCATTTATATCAAGCTTCGAGGTAACCCTTCCAAGAGATAAATACTCATTCAAATTCACACAAATACTTATGGATTTGTCTAAAAAATAATGCGCACCCGCATATTTATATATTAAAAAAAAAAACTCATTTACGTAATTACTTTCATTCAATAACATGTAGCTTGTTTATAGTTTACATGCATACATGTATAAACACATATACCAATGTAGAACAGTACAAGTGTGCGAACTCATTTCTAAAATCTATTTTCATTTAAGAGCATGAAAAATTACCTCAAACCCAAATTTCCAATCAATATTCTAATCTTTTTTTTTTTTTTTTTTTTGCAATAATCTGGAAATGAATAAAAGAGAAAAGAGAGAAGTAGGAAACAAAATTCTTTTAAAGAGAAACATTTAAAATTGAGCAAAACATAATAATTTCTACAACGAAAACAACACTCAAATACAACCTAAACTACGAGAAAACAACAAAAAATGACGTTGAGGTAAAGAAATTTACTTATTCAGAAAATTAACCAGCCACAAAAAGTGAGGACATTGCAATTTTTCTGGTTCCCGAACACGAATGAAGAATCGGGAAATTCCTTATTTTCTTCATTTAGTCCAACAGATTGAAAATAACAAAAAAAAAAAAAAAAGAGAAAGAAAAGAGAAACATTCCAGATGAAAACGGAATAAACAAATAATAATAATAATAATAATAATAATAGAAAAACAGAGTAAGCTACTGACAGTGTCGTTTGGCTGAACCCTGATTTCGAAGTGACTGCCTTTGAGAGTTTTGACAGTGAGCTTCATCTCAGCCAACTAAAGGACGAATGAGGAAGCGAAACGTTGACGTTTTGATCGGAAATCCTTCAGAGAGAACCCTAGAAAACCAGAGCCAAAGTTTGGGGGAAAGGGAAAAGGGAAAAGAGAAGGAAAGACAAACAACGGAGCGAAACGAGGTGGAGCCTGAGAGGGCAAAGCACGCTCAACGTCAGTTTCTTTCATTTCCTTTTATATGAGTAAGGACTCGCACGCCTTGTGCACGTGATTCAAGTTTGTAAGGTTTGGACGAAATTTTGAACTTTTTTTTCCTGCCGGTAAATATAGATTCTTCACCCGTTAAAAAAAAAAAAAAAAAAAAATGATGATCACAATTTTGGTCAAGGTTAATAGTAAAATTAGCCCCAATTGGTAGTAACGGAATCAGGATTTTGTTTTAAAACGGACATAAATTACGAATATAAAGAACTCTTGAAACTATCTATATATCAATTGTTAATAATATAAAATAGTTAGAAGGACGTCCATATTCAATTTGATGAATTTTTTACTACTTAAATGTAAATTTTTTGTTAAAATTTAATTTCTTCTTGATTTGATATTCTGTAGTAAGAGAGAGAGAGGAGAAAACTTCAAAGAATGATTTTGATAGCACAAAATTAATAATAAATTATTTAAGAAGTGTAAAAAAATGCATGAAAAGATATTTAAGTATAAATACGATTAAGAAAAATTATAAGAAAAATTATTTTAATAAGGCAATATAGAAAATGTATTTATAAAGTTCATGGTTATTAAGTAAAATAGTATTATTTTAGAGAACTAAAAGAAACAAATACTTAAATAAAGGCATATTTGAAAAACATAATTGAAATAGGTGCATATTAGAAATAAAAGATTAATAAGATACATAAAAAATAATTTTAATAAGAATAAATTAAAGGAAAGAATTTATTAATGATAAGAGTATATATAAAATTTTGTGAATGAGATTGGGCAAATCTAAAAGGTTTTAAAAACTATAGTTAAAAACATAAATTATCAAAAATCCAGGGAGCATAGGCCTAGGCTCTCTCTGTCAGTGTCTATTTGATACCTTTGTTATAAACAATGTAAAATTCTCAACAACTACAATAAAAAAAAACAAATTGTTATAGTATAAAGCTCTCTCTTAGACACCTTATTAAAGCCTTATCAATAGAGATCTCCAATTTAGAAGAACTCTTTTTTTTTTCTTTTTACAGCAAAAAAAATCTTTTTTTAGCTTTCTATTAGAAAGGGAAATTTGAAGTGAAAATCTAAACAATGAAAATCTAAATATAATAAGTAACTCTCTTAAAAATATCTAAAGTAACAAAACCCCATCATTCAATGTAAAAAAAATCTCCTCACGAGTAATATGAGAGATAAATTGAATTTTTAAGAGATTAATCTAACTTTCTCAAATAAGAAACATAACAATATTAAATAACTAAAATGACCTAAATATTATCTATTGAGAACTTCTATTTACACCAGAAATATTGCTAAAGTCACCCCAAACTAAAAAATTATATATCATATGAAAATTAATATTATGTTTTTTAATATAAAAATCTATTATATTTTTAAAATACCCCTATAGTCAAATCTTTTTTTTAATGAAAACTGTTGTTATTATCAAAAAAGCATATGATACAGTAACATTTTGTATAGGAGGGGATTCCACAATGTGATAAGCTCACCCTCTTTATTAAGAGCATAAATAGTCAAATAATGGAAAATTTTATTCCATTTCCTAAATAATAGCAAACTTAGCTCTTGAAAAAAAAAAAAAGATAATAAGCTAGATACATATAATAATAATATTTTAAACTCTTTACAAAAAGAAGAAAAAATCTTTATGGCTTGGATGATTGTTAATACGTCATACTCCATAAAATGGAGATTTAGACTAATAGCTAGACTAAATATTCTTGGAGATGATACAGCCCAAAACCTGAGAACAAAAAATAATTTTTAATAAGTATGAAAATAAACTAATATAATTGACAAGATTTGAAAATTTAAAATTTAACATTTATCTTGTAACTACTTCCACAACATATAGCTTCCCTCTGCTTGAGAATGTCTTATATAACTGGCCCAATCGAAAAAAAAAAAATATATATATATATATATATATATATATATTAACAACTAACTTTATAAAATATTCGAAAAAAACGTTAAAACTCTCACTAATAAAAGACTATAAGACTCTCGTGAAGAGAGACTTAACAATAATCAAATGGCTATTGAAGAATCATAACCTTCATAGTCGATTTAGACGAAAAATATATAACCATTCAAACTCACTCCATAATATTCTACATAACCGCTTCTAAGCCATGGCCCATGTACAAAACCAACAATTTCTTTAACACAAACGTGATGTTTAAAAAACACTTTCATAAATAACGACTCTATTTACAACCATTTTCTTGTCTAATAAATAGATGAATGACACATCATACCCATATTAAAACCCACTAACAGAGACAGAATCATTTCCTTCTCCATTACACTTACGAATTTCTTGTTCTTTTTTTTTTTTCTCTCTTGCTTTTGACACAATTTCTCACTACCTGCTTTGTTTAACATATCAAACCTTTTCTTTAATGATAGAAATGGAGTAAAATTATGATGCCTAGAATTCTCGCATACTCTTTAACCATTGCATTGCATGATTTTATGATGATATGCATATGATTTATATGTTGATTTTCATTTAAAATGCCTCATCTTATTGATAGTATTCATTAAATACTCTATTATATATAATGTATTATAATATAACAAGTTTCTGGAATGCAGATCTGGCAAGTGTTATGATGGAAGAGAAGTTGTAATAATGATGTTTAGAGATTATAATGAATTTAATGGATAAAGGAGCTCAATTATACCTATAAGGCACAAAATTGGAGAAAAGCAATCACTTTTGACCTAAATGGAGAATTTTAGTATAAGCTTTGTTAAGAAAAAGGATTGATTAATGATGTAAGATCCCTTATGATGATGACGTATAGCTATGAAAACAATAATGAGTGGAGGACATGAGTTTCATGCAAGTTCTTGGTTAGAATACTCTAGAAAATGTCAAAATTTTCGATGTTCAGATTTTAGAGTCATAAGTAGGGTATTTGTCAGATTGTAAGTGGCTTATGAATTTATTATTCCTGTTTGATAAGCTATAGAAGAGTTCTAGAGAAATAGATGAAGTTTTGATAACAAATGGTTAAGAACTCAAAGATAGAGTTTGTAGTGTATCAAAATTTTGGTGTGAGCGTATGCAACAAATTTAGTAGGCAAAACAATGAGTGACTACCTCATTTGTACTACATCTCATCAAGGGGGTGAATATGCTGAAATAAAGACACTAAGCGAGCCAAGATGAAGCCACTTCATTTTGAAGTAATTTTAAGGTGGTTGTTTAAAAAGCTTATAAGCAACAAGGTATCACTTTTGGACCTAAAAACACTAAGTCTGACTCCAAGCTCTAAAACTTCATCTCCCATCTAAGTTTTGATAGAAAAAGAAAACTCCTTGGTGGTTTGTCAACTTTTGGGTGCCAAATCGCAAGAAAACCTAACTTGGTCAAGGCAAGGGGCTGTTTCAATTTGTAGAAAGTTTGTTGTTAGTTTAGGGGGTTTGCCTTTGAGTTTTGATGAGTGACCTTTAATATGTCAAGAACATCCCCATAAAAGGGTTTATTTAAATTCAATTGGAAAGTGGTGGTTTCAAGTTCATTTTTGGTAGCTATTTAGAATCAGGTAAATTTTCAAAGTACTTTAGATTTTACCTTTATTTTCTAGTCTAGAAGGCTCCTTTGAAGCTGAAATTTTGAGAATATATTCATCTATATGTTATTTAAATTCCCCTAAAATAGTTTTATCTACTCCAATTTGGTTTGCAAGTTATAGTCTTAAAACTAAACCTGGTCCTTGAAATGTCATGGTTTGTGATCATTTTAATATTTTGAGAACTTAAAACTTAATCATAGCTTGGGAATAGGTGTTTCAAGGTATAATTAAGCTTTGGAGAGTCTTAAAGTATAAGGAAAACTATGGCAAAATTCCTAGGATAAAGTTAGATCCTTTCGGACCAAAACAAGCCCAAGAGGAGGTTGAAATGGTCCCCTCGAGTTGGCTGGCCACACTAGGCCAGCAGCCTGCACACAAGGCCTACGCATAAGGCCTGCAAACAAGGCCTATGTGCAGCCTGTGTGAGCATCCCGTGTGCGTGGGTAGGGCTACCTCACCTAGCCCTCGGCCAATCCTCGGCTAAACTAGGCCAAATGGCCTAATCAAGCCCCTAGCGTCTGTTTTCTAGTATTTTCGAACCATAAGTTTAATTGAAGTTTAATTTTGATATATTTTATAATTTAAGAGGTTAAAGTACAGCTAATTATAAGGATTAGACTTAGAATAAATATTTAAAATAGAAAAATGAGCTCCTTAATGTTTGATTATTAGTTCTTGTCGGATTGGTGTAGTAATATAAGTAGAAATTTTCAATCTTTTAGAGGTGTGAAGTATCAGACCCCCCGAGAGCTTTAGTGTCATTGAGTAAGGTAAGTAGAATTTCACCTATATCACCATAATTGTTATGCATTTAATACTGTGAATTGATACGTGAAAGTTATGTGCATTGCACTATATGTTATGCTTTCAAATATATGCCAGCATGTAAAGAATTATGAAAAATGTAAAATTGGTTATACTGGTGAGCTGTGATGGGACTCTAAGCATCTAGGACGTAATGATGTGAACCTTTTAAATGTCATGGACACAAAGATTAGACATCTGGGATGCCACGTGAGATGTTAAGTGTCTGGGACACAATGATTAGGCATCTGGGATGCCATGTGAGATGTTAAGCATCTGGGACGCCAATGATTTAAGCATCTAGGATGTAATATTTTCCCTCCAGGAAACACTAAACAGTATGTACACTATGTTAAGAGTATGAAAGAAACAGTGAAGAGTAAATGAAATGAGATGAAAGGGTGATAAAGTGAAAAGTTAAAGAGTAAACATATATTAATTGAGCTCATTCATTTAAATGCTACTCATGCTTACATAATTCTATTTACTAGGCATTAGGTTACTCATTTTTATGGTGATGTAGATGAGAGTATGTCCCAACACTAGCTGAGGACTAGATGGTTGGCTGGCATACTCTGAATGCTTGAGGCTAACGTATATGGACCAGCTGCCCTGTTATTTTGTGGTCTTATTGTATATGCGTTTTGGTAAGCCAAAGAGATTATATATGGTACACAGCTGAGCCTATTTTTAAGAGATGTATTTTAATGTATATATTTGGCCAGCCATTTGGGGTGTATTACATATGTTTTGATATCCTCACTAGTTAAAACTTTTAAAAAAAGTTCAAATTCGCCCTTATTTTTATTCTCCTTTTGAATGACATATTAAAGTTAACATAAGTAAAAAGGAAAGACGTAACACTACTTAATGTAATTAAATAGGCCTTTTAGGATTATGCTAAGTGGGTGTTTTAGTGGTGGTATCAAAGCAAGGTCCATTTTGTAGACTATCCAGATATAAAGGTCACGAGATGATGGAACGCAGCCAACCAGTAAGTTTATGTTTATAATGCACATGAATATATATTGTGTTTACATTAAATTCAAGCATGTGTTGGCCATTTATTGTGATTATATGTGAGAAAGGCCATATCAAATTGTAGGAAAATATGGTTAGAACTAGAAGTCAGGCTGAGAGGGTTGGGAAGAGTATTACTTCCGGAGAACATGATAGTGGAGATGCCTATCTTGATAGGCTTGCTAATTTGATAAAGAGATTTTTGGAATAACAAGCTAAGATACAAGCTGATCAACCTACTCCACCACCACCACCTCCTCCTCCTCCTTCCCTGCCTGTCTTGATAGGCTTGATATCTTCACTAGTTGAAACTTTTAAAAAAGTTTAAATTTGCCCTTATTTTTATACTCCTCTTAAATGACATATTTAAGTTAACATAAGTAAAAAGGCAAAATGTAACACTACTTATTGTAATTAAATAGGCCTTTTAGGATTATGTTAGGTGAGTGTTTTAGTGGTGGTATCAAAGCAAGGTCCATTCTGTAGACTGTCCATATACAAAGGTCACAAGATGATGGAATGTAGCCAACTAGTAAGTTTATGTTTATAATGCAGATGAATATATATTGTGTTTACATTAATTCAAGCAAGTGTTGGCCATTTTATTGTGATTATATGTGAGAAAGGCCATATCAAATTGTAGGAAAACATGGTTAGAACTAGAAGTTAGGCTGAGCGGGTTGGGAAGAGTATTACTTCCGGGGAACATGATAGTGGATATGCCTATCTTGATAGGCTTGCTAATTTGATGGAAAGATAGTTTTGGAACAACGAGCCAAGATACAAGCTGATTAACCTACTCCGCCACCACCACCTCCTCATCCTCCTCCTTCCCCACCTGTGCCAGCAGTAGACACTATGAGTGAACATTTTCTGAAATATAAGCCACTAGTGTTTGAGGTACCAAAGATTCTAAAACTGCAAAGAATTGGATGCATACCATGGAGAGATTGTTTGATTGTGCCAAGATACCAGATACTGATAAGGTGTAATATGTTGATATGATGTTGAGGGAGGACGCCAGTTATTTATGGCATTTTGTGATAGTCATGCATGACATCAACACCATGACTTGGGAAATTTTTAGGGATTTGCTAGAGAAGAAGTTTATGACATCTAACACCAAAGATGAGAGGAAAAGAGAGTTTGCCAATCTCAAACAGGGCACGATGACATTAGCTAAGTATTTGAGAAAATTTGATGAGCTCTCACGTTATGCCACCTATCTAAATAATAATGAGCAGTAGAAGATTGATCAGTTTGTTAATGGGTTGAATTCTACAATACGTAAAGATATGGAAGTGGCTGATCTTGAGGGAGCAAACTTTACAAAAGTGGCTAATAAAATACTAAGGGTGGATAAAGCAAAAAAAAAAAAAAAAAAGTGGTTGAGGCCTGCAAAAATGCGAGAGAGAAAGAAGACAAGTCTAAGGGTAATCAAAGTAGACGGTTCCAGTTTAGGAATCAAGAAAATAGGGGTAGAGGACAGCAACAACAACAGCAAGGTTTAACATGGGCTATAAATAGCCAGAAACGACAAGGTAATTGGAACCAAAGGTCACAGGACCAAGGCAAGAGAAGTAAAGGTCCAGAATAGTAGACCCAAGTGACCTCATCCACCAAGGTTAAGAGGACAGAGTGCCCCAAATGTGGGAAGTTTCATCATGGAGAGTGCAGAGTGGGGGTATGTTATACTTGTGGTAAGCCAGGACATTACACTGAGGATTGTCCTTCAACCTCCGGTGATCAGCAAAAAAAAGTCCCTACTGGAGTTTTTGCTTTTACACAAATTGAGGCAACTGCATGTCCATTAGTTGTCATAGGTGAGATGCTTATTCATGGAATCATTGCACGTGCATTAATAGATTCACGTGCGACTCATTCTTTTACATCCAAAGAGTATGTGAGAAGACTAGGTAGACAAATAGATAAGCTAGAGATGTAATATAGTGTGATGTTACCATCTGGGAAGATTATGTAGTCAAATAAGATATTACAAGCTTATCTAGTTGTAATTGATGGAAGAGAATTATTTAAGGATTTGGTGGTACTGAATATGACAGATTATGAGGCAATCTTAGGAATGAATTAGTTGGCAAAGTACAATGCATGCATTGATTGTAAAAGGAAGATTGAGGTATTTAGACCTTTGGAAGAAGAAGAGTTTCATTTATTGGCATAATGGGTGGATTGAGAACTCCAATGATATCAGCTTTGAGAGCTAGAAAACTGCTAGATAATGCATGTATGGGGTCTCTGGCTACTGTTGTGGACATGTAGGCAGAGCAGGGATCGAAAGTAGAAGATGTCCCAATTGTAAGCTTTTCAAGAACTACAAGAAGTGGTGCAAATACTTGGGCCGCAAAAGTAGCCTTTGGTCAGGCTTCTTACTTAGGCACAGTCAAATTAGGACTATTGTGAAAAAAAAAGTGCTATTTTTACTTGCAACAAAATAAGAAGTAGAAGCAGAACTAAAATTAAAAAAAAAAAAAAAAACCAGATTCATGCAATGCGTGGTTCATTGGTTCAAACTAGAAAAATTTCAGTTTGCATAAGTTTTGCTACAGTGTTTTATCTCATAGAATTGAATTGCAGTAGTATTTCCACATCAAACTGACAATAGGTTCTCGAAAATAACTGTTATAAAAAGTGCACCGGTGTCTGTGCAAACTTCTTTTTGTCCTTTTACCAAACATGCTATCGAAATCTTGTCATAAATAAAGGACTTTTGGGCCTACAAAAGTAATACAAATAGTGGTCCTTAATCTTCAAAAAGTTTAGTTTACTTTAAGTAATACAAATAGCACATTCCTCTTAGTGTTAAGATCTACTTCTTATCCTGATGACCCAAAGAGCAGTTGTGAATTTCGTGCATATAGATACGGTGTGATGACTTTTTTTTTTATTTTCATCCTTTTGTGGCTAGCCTTATTGGAAGGATGCCAAGCATTCAATAGGAAGTTCAACAGAGAAAATTACTGTACATGGGCTTATATCTTCTTATACGGGGAGAAGTTGCAAATTTGAGATTCATGCTAGAATGCCTTTGCTACATTTATCATCATGTATGCATTTATTCCATTATTTTTTTTTAATTTATGCAATTTTGGCACATGAAAATAAACCTACATATCTCACCATATTCTAACTAGAAAATATACAGTCATACTAAATAGAAAGAAACCTTAAACACTTCCTTTTTTTTTTTCTCTTTTCTAGGATGAAAAAAGAAATGCCCACTTTCTTTTCTTCTACTCAGCTATAGGAGTTAATAGATAAAGGATTTATTCGACCAAGTTTCTCTCCACAGGTGCATCGGTATTATTTGTGAAGAAGAAGGATGGGACAATGAGGTTGTATATTGATTATCAAGAATTGAATAAGGTGATAGTGAAGAATAAGTATCCTTGTCCTCGGCTTGATGATTTATTTGAACAATTGAGGGAGCCACTGCATTTTCTAAGATTGATGCATGGTCAGGGTACCACCAATTAAGGATTAAAAGGATAACATTCCAAAGATTGCCTTTTGGACAAGGTATGGACATTATGAGTTCTTAGTTAGCCATTTGGGCTAACTAATGCTCCAGTAGTATTTATGGACTTGATGAATAGGGTATTTATGGATTTCTTAAACAATTTTGCAATAGTTTTCATTGATGATATCCTTATCTACTCTCGCTCAAGAGAGGAACATGTGGAGCATCTAAGGATTATTTTAAGGACTCTTAAGGAAAAACAGTTATATGCCAAATTTAAGAAATGTGAGTTTTAGTTAAAAAGTGTAGCATTTCTTGGACATGTTGTATCAAAAGATAGGATTTTAGTGGATCCTAGTAAGATTGAGGTGGTGACTAATTGGCCTAGATCGAGTAATCCTTTAGAGATTCGTAGTTTTTTAGGCTGGTAGGGTACTACAAGAGATTTATTGAGGGATTTTCAAAGATTGCCACTCCTCTTACTCAGCTGACAAGGAAAAATGTGCAGTTTAAGTGGTTTGATGTATGTGAACACAGCTTTCAAGAGTTAAAGAATAGGTTGGTTACGACTCCAATTCTTACTATTCCTGTGAATAATATGAGATTTGTGGTATACAGTGATGCCTCTAGGAATGGGTTAGGGTGTGTATTGATGCAAGATGGTAAAGCTGTAACTTATGCTTCTCGTAAGTAGAAAGATTATGAAAAGAATTACCCAGTTTAAGATTTAGAGCTAGTAGCTGTAGTGTTTGCCTTAAAGATATAGAGACATTACTTATGTGGGGAAAGGTGTGAGATTTATACAGACCATAAGAGTTTAAAGTATCTCTTTATCTAAAAGGAATTGAATATGAGGCAGAGATGATGGTTAGAGTTGATTAAGGATTATGACTACATAATCAACTATCATCCTAGTAAAGCTAATGTGGTGGCAGATGCTTTAAGTCGTAAGTCCTCAAAGTATGTGTCAGCTATATCATTGATTCAGATGCCAATTGCTAGAGATTTGCAAAAATTGGAATTGGAGATAATTTCGTATGGGTTAATTGAGAGGTTATCTGCAATAACACTACAACCCACACTATTAGAAAGGATTAAACAGAGATAGAGTTCAGATCCTTTCCTTTTTCGTATAAGGAAAAAGATTGAAGTTGGGAAAAGTAAGAGTTTTTAGATTTCCAGTGATGGAGTGATTAGACTTGGAAATAAGCTTTGTGTTTCAAATGATAAAGATCTTCAAAAAAAGATAATGGAGGAAGCTTGTAACATTCCTTATTCGATACATCCCTATACAAGTAAGATGTATAAGGATTTGAAAGCTTTTTATTGGTGGCTAAACATGAAGAAAGATGTGATAAAGTTTGTGGGAAAATGTCTTACATGCCAACAAGTCAAAGGAGATTAGAGACCAGTAGGAAAATTGCAGCCTTTAGAGATTCCACAGTGGAAATGGTAATATATTGCAATGACTTTTGTAAGTGGATTACCTAGAACAAGGAGTGGATACGATTCAATTTGGGTGATTATTGATAGATTAACAAATTCAACCAATTTCCTTTTAGTTTGCACTAATTACTCTATGGATCAGTATGCTCGATTGTATGTGAAAGAGATTGTAAGATTACATGGAGTACTAGTGACCATTGTTTTGGATAGGAGTTCTTAGTTTGCTTCCAAGTTTCAAAAGAGTTTGCATAGAGCTATGGGGACTAAGTTAACATTCAATATAGCATTGTATCTCTAGACTAATAATCAATCAAAGAGGACTATTCAGAATTTGATGGATATATTAAGGGCCTATGTTCTTGATTTTTAGAAGTCTTGGGATGAGTATCTTCCTTTAGTTGAGTTTACGTACAATAATAGCTATCAAGCAACTACTGATATGGCACTTTATGAGGCTTTATATGGTAGAAAATGT
Organism: Artocarpus hirsutus; assembly: GCA_946598075.1. Taxonomy (NCBI): domain Eukaryota; kingdom Viridiplantae; phylum Streptophyta; class Magnoliopsida; order Rosales; family Moraceae; genus Artocarpus; species Artocarpus hirsutus. The sequence continues at coordinate 163,140 of CAMOHE010000453.1, forward strand.
AGGTCTCTAGTTCTTTAGAACGATATGGGTGAAAAGAAGTATCTTGGTCCTAATTGGGTGTAGAAAACTGAGGATGTAATTCAAAAGATTCGCAAAAGAACTACTCAAAGCAGACAAAAGAGTTATGCAGATGCTAAGAGAAGAGATGTGAATTTTGTTGTAGGAGACAAGGTCTTCTTAAAGGTTGCACCAATGATAGGAGTAAAAAATTATAGGAAAAAGAGAAAATTGAGTCCCTGGTACATTGGTCCTTATGGTATTGTGGAAAGAGTTGGGAAGGTAGCATACAGATTGGCTTTACCATCATCACTTGGCGGTGTAAATGATGTCTTCCATGTGTTGTTGATGAGAAAGTATGTTCCAAGTCCTTCACATGTCCCAAAACGGGAAAATGTAGAGCTTAAAGAGGACTTAACTTATGGAGAAAAACCTATTTAGATTTTGGACAGAAAGGAAAAAGAGCTGAGAAACAAAAAGATATCCTTAATCAAGATCCTATGGAAGAGTCACTCAGTGGAAGAAGCAACATGGGCATTGGAGGATGAGATGAGAACAACAAATCCAGACCTATTTGGTAAGTGAAATTTTGAGGACGAAATTTTTATAAGGATGGGAGAGCTGTGATTACTCATTAACCAATGCATTGCATGATTTTATGATGCTATGCACATGATTTATATGTTGATTATTCATTTAAAATGCATCATCATATTGATAGTGTGTATTAAATACTATATTATATATAATGTATTGTAATATGACAAGTTTCTCAAGTGTGTCAAGTTTTGGGTTCCAAATTGCAAGAAAAAACTACTCAAGTCAAGATAAAGGGCAATTTCAGTTTGTAGGAAGTTTGGTGTTAGTTCAGGGGTTTTCCTTTGAGTTTTGATGAGATATTTGAACCTAATTATCTTTAATATGTCAGGAACATCCCCACAAGAGGGTTTAAGTAAATTCAATTGGGAAGTGGTGGCTTCAAATTTGTTTTTGGTGGCTGTCCAGAATTAGGTAAATTTTCAAAGTATTTTAGGTTTTGCCTTTGTTTCCTAGGTTAGAAGTCTCTTTTGAAGCTGAAATTTTGAGGATATGTTCATTTATATGTTATTTATATTCCCCTAAAACAGTTTTAGCAAATTCAATTTGGTTTGCAAGCTATAGTCTTAAAATAGAACCTAGTTCTTGAGACATTATGGTTTGTAATGGTTTTTATATTTTGGGAATTTAAAACTTATTCATAGCTCAAAAATAGGTGTTTTAAGGTATAATTAAGCTTTGGGAGTCTTAAAATATAGGGGAAACTGCAAAATTTCTAGGATAAAGGATCATTTTAGACCAAAACGAGCCCAATAGGAGGTTGAAATGGTCCCTTCAAGCTGGCTGGCCGCTCCAGGCTAGCAAACTACACATAAGGCCTACACATAGGGCCTATGTGCAGCCTGTGTGGCTAGCTTGTGTGTGTAGGTAGGGCTGCCTCACTGATCTCCCGGCCAGACTAGGCCAAATGGCCTTATCAAGGATTTTCGGTCCCCTAGAGTCTGTTTTTCAGTATTTTCAAACCATGAGTTCAATTGAAGTTTAATTTTGATATATTTTGTAATTTAAGAGGTTAAAGTAAAGCTAATTATAAGGATTAGACTTAGAATAAATATTTAAAATAGGAAAATGTGCTCCTTAATGTTTGATTATTATTTATTAGTGGATTGGTAGTAATGTAAGTAGAAATTTTCAATCTTTCAAAGGTGTGAACTACGGACCCCACAAGATTTTTAGTGACAGTCTCATTGAGTAAGGTAAGTATAATTTCACCTATATCACCATAATTGTTGTGCATTTAATGTTATAAATTAATACGTGAAAGTTATGTGCGTTGCACTACATGTTGTGATTTCAAATATATGTCAGCATATAAAGAATTATGAAAAATGTAAAATTGATTATACTGGTGAGCTATGACGGGACTCTAAGTGTCTGAGACGCAATGTTGTAAAACTTTTAAGCTTCGAGGACGGTAAGATTAGGCATCTGGGATGCCATGTGAGATGTTAAGCTCCTAGGATGCAATGATTAGGCATATGAGATGCCATGTGAGAAGTTAAGCATCTAGGACGCCAATAATTTGACCATCTGTGTAACGACCCGAAATTTTAATGCACTAGAATTTGCATTAAATTAAGGATTATACTGAGATGAAAATGCAAATTAAGGATTAAATTGAGAAGAAAAACGTGACTTAAGGAAAAGTACTGTATAATAACATGGAAATTATACAGTATTGAAATAATACAATGTAAGGAAAATACACTGACGAAATTATGCAGTATGAAATTGCACTGTAAAAGTAATACAGTGTAAGAACTGGACTGCTGTAAAGTCACATAGTATAGAATTGGACTGTGTAAAAAGTGTTTTTCACACTTTTTCTCATAAAAGCAAAAAGAGAAAAAAAAAGAAAAAAAAGGGAAATTCGGGATAATTCTCGAGACTTTCTCTCTCTTCTTTCTCTCTCCTCACAAAAGTGAGTTTGAGATTTAGAGCTCTGTTTTCGACACCTCCTACACCGTTGGAAAGATCTCGACGAGCTGAGCTCAACGGTGTGCTGAGCAGCCCGAAAGGACGCTGGAGGAAGGCTCACGCGCCGCCCAAAGTGGCGGTGGAAGCCATTTTTCCTGAGCTGATATCTTCGCCGTCCGACCACCAATCGAGGTGATTTTGGTCTCTATGGACTTAGGGTGATGAGAGGAACAAGATGGTACCAAGTTCCCAGCTCAATTTTAGTTGGAAGGGCTTCGATGGAGCCGCCCTAGCTCCGCCATGGCACCACCTTGGGAACCGCCGTTCCCGGCGGCGGTGAGGCACACCGCCCCCACCAAAAGGTTCAGAGTGGGCCGGCCATCAAAAGCCCCCACTCAATTTTACGATCCAACCATTGGTTGCCAGAGTTCCACCTACTCCGCCACCGGCTGCCGTGAGCAACGACAATCTTGCCCGTCGCGCTGCTATTGTGCCAAATTGATGGCACGGTTATGCTCAGAAGAGCACGGGTAACGTGTTGGTGCCTTCAATTGTGCAAAGTGTCGTCGGATGGACGGAGAACGATGTCTCTGTCGTGCGCCGCCGAGAGGGTAGGCGGAGCAACCGCCTCACGCCGTGTCGAGCAACCCCACTATGGGGGAATTGCTCAGAGGGACACGGGGAACGTTTCCCCTAACCCAATTTCACGGTAGTATCGTCGAAAAACGATGATCGGAACCACCGATTGTGGCCGAGGAACCCGTGCCCGATTCTTGTAGATGGAGGTCGAATTTCATTAAATTGACCCCACCAATGGACTCAGGAGGGTCGATTTAGGGGGGGTAGGCTCAAGCCCAGCTGCTAACGGAGCCACGTGACAGCGGTCAACCGTCGGTCAACGGCGGTCAACGCCGCCAATCGTCGGTCAAAGGTGAAATTGGGATTTTTTGATCCGGACCTTCGATCGATGATCCGAGACCTCCTCTAGACTCGTTTCGATGCTCTAAACGCAATGGTGTCCTCTGTTCGAGCTAATTCTACTCCGGTGAAAATCATCCGGTACCGACTACACGCGAATCAAGGCGATTCAAACAGCAATATCGGAGTCCAGAATGACATGTTAAAGGATGTATGATCTCCAGGAAGCACTCCTAGCCATATATGGTCGCTCGAGGAGCACTGCAGAGGATGCTTCATGTACTGTGGATATAGTGAGGTACAACCGGACCCGCGTAGCTCGGAGTCTAAGTAAGTGGCAATCTCACTTACAGTATGTACTGTACTGAAATGCATTGTGATAGATGCTCAGTTTTAAGGTTTTTAAGTTCAGTTAAGGAAAGAATGAAGGAAAATGAGACCAAGGGCAAAATGGTCATTTTACGAAACATGATCAAAACGGACCCGAAACGCTCGATGTCGGGAAAATGTTTCTTAGTGGTGATTTTTCCATGTTATGTACATAAGAGAATGTTAAGTTAAGTTATGAGTTTTGTTAAGTCATGAAATGGACGAAAAACCCGTCAAGGGCAAAATCGTCATTTTTACAAAAATTGCTAGAACGGAGTCGGACACTCCGATTTAGCATAATGTTATTAGACAAAAAATGTTCCGTAGTATGTTGAGTAACGTGACCGTCATGTGTGACGAGAGATTTAACACGGGATGTTTAAGTTAACGTGAGGTAACCCGATAGGTTACAAAATTAAGGAAAGGAAAGGGGTAAACCGACAGTTTACCGAATTATGAAAAAGGGGATGAATGTTTAATGTTTACGTTTTATTATCAATCGAGTGGATTGATAATAAAGAAAGTTTATTAATGAGTCGGCTGTCGTATGATCAAGACATAGGAGCCGACCAACGGAAAGGAAAAGGAATGAGAAAAGGAACGAGACAGGAAAGGAATAGAGAACGATATAGCATAATGCGGGTAAGTTTCAGACCTCACCTACAGCATGAAGTAAATGATTTTTAAATCTTTTTTATGTATGTTTATAAATGATCTTGCAATTAGTATACAAGTTTCTTTTGAAGAATATTTGCATTTATTATGCAAAAGCTTTAAAGGTTTAAAGAGAGGTTTGCAATGAACTTGCAACTGTTATGATTAAAGTCTATTTGCATCTTGATATGCAAATGTTTTAAATGTTCAAGTTATGATTTAAAAGTATTTAAAGTATGTTTTGCATTTTTGATAGTGCATAATACTTGATAATTAAAGTTATAAGCTTTATGATGCATTGTTATGCATTCAGTTAAGTTTTGATATAAAAGTTATGATTTGCAAAATGTGATTGCATTGTATGTTGCATATGTTGTGCAATAAATGTTAGAGTATATGTTATGATTTGCAAAATGTGATTGCATTACATGATGCAATTAATATGTATTACGTTGCATTGGTTATGCAATAGATTTTATAGTACAAGTTATGAATTGCAAGTGTTTTTGCATATGATATGATTGCATTTGACATGCTCACTTAAGTTAATAAGAAAGTAATATAAAGACAAAGGAAAGTGTCGTACCAGTCTCTGTGTTATGAGGTAATGAATGTAAAGTTAAAGTAACCTCTAAGATGTGAGGTACTTGACCACGTGATCGATGGTCTCAAGTCTTCCGCAAGGGAAGCATCATGTTAATGATCTCATGATTAATGAGATGGTACAAACACTAAAGTAAGGTAAAGAAAGTGAATGAAAGATAAGGAAAGATAAGAACAGGGATGCAAAGTGAATGAAAGATAAAGAAAGTTAAGGAAGGAAATAGTAAGTTAAAGTAAGAAAAGAGTGTACATGAAATGCTCATAATTGGAAGTACATAATTGAGCATAATTGGAATCATGCATTATGAATTGCTTGTATTCCTTATTTTAAAGTTTTACGTTAAAGTTTTACGATACATTGTACTAAATGTATTATACAATTATGAAATGATGTTTTAAGTTATATTTTAACAAATGTTTCTTATTAAGTTTTAAGAAACAGTTTGAAATGATTTTAAAGATAAAGGTTGAGCGAAGTCTCAACAGGAATGGCGACCAAGGTCGCAACAGTTTTAAATGTTAAAGAAAATTTTTTATAATTCAATATTTTCTTACTAAGTCAGTAAGATTACTGTCTTATATACGAGGTTTATGAAAGTAAAGTGGCACTCGAAAAGGCGGGTCGTCACAATCTGGGATGCAAATGAGGGCATTACATAATTCTACTTACTGGGCATTAGCTCGCTCATTTTTATGGTGATGTAGATGAGAGCACGTCTCAGCACTAGCTGAGGACTAGATAGTTGGCTGGCACACTCCGGATGCTCGAGGCTAACGTATATGGACGAGCTGATCTATTATTTTATAATCTTATTGTATATGCATTTTGGTGAGGCAGAAGGATTGTATATGGTATATGGCTGAGCCTATTTTTGAGAGATGTATTTTAATGTATATATTTGGCCAACCATTTGGGGTGTATTACATATGTTTTGATATCCTTACTGGTTAACACTTTTAAAAAAAGTTCAGATTTGCCCTTATTTTTATACTCTTCTTGAATGACATATTAAAGTTAACATAAGTAAAAAGATAAGATGTAATACTACTTAGTGTAATTAGATTGGTCTTTTAAGATTATGGTAGATGGGTGTTACAAAAACAAAGCCAAATCTTACCACCAATCACGCTTTCTGCTTACATTGCCTACAACAAAGAGATGATTATTTTTTATTTACCCCCATGGGCATGTTCCAAAGGAGGGCCCCTGAGATCAAGACCAAAAGTCCAAATCAACAATGTTAGAACTGAAAATTGGCCCACCATGGAAGCCTCTGAGGCCATTGCCCCTCTGACACCACGGCCCTCAAGTCTTGGACAATCCCTTTTTCTTTGGTTCTAGAGCACATAACATTGCAATTAGTACGCAATTAAAGTTTAATGGTAAGAAGATGTTGACGAAGAAGAAGCAAATTATGTGTAGAAAGATTGTTGGGTCTTTTTTTTGGTGTTTTCTGATATAGATTGATGGGTTTTATTTGAATTTTAATTTTTCTTCTATTCTCTTATGGGGATTATAGCATTGTTTTAGTGTTCTCTCTCTTCTTGTTATCTTCTAGGTTCTGAATATTTTTTTTCTCTTATTTCCTAACTTTTATCAAGTATTCTGCAAAAAGAAGCACATACCCTATATCTTGGTTTGGAGGAACTTTGTCACGCATGTCACGCGATAGACCTCAGCAGACAGCGACCCAAAACTAGAATTATTCGGTGTGAATTCGTTGTTGTGTCAAATTTTTGGTTCTTCATGTATATTATATTTTGTGCAGTTGTTTATGGATTTGAGTATTCATTGATTTTAGATTTTACAGTAATTAATGTCAATCAAAAAGAAAGGATGGAAACGCAAATTAGACAAACGACGATAAAAACTATAGTCGTGTGGGTTATGGGTTGGTTTTTAATAATGGCAACATGTCATCATACCATTTGTTGGATGGGAAATGGATGGAAAATTCTGACAGAGGATCCCGGTTCTATATTTAAAATGTTGAAAGTCTTATAAAAAGTGACTATTGATACTTTTACAAAGAGACTTGTAGTAAAATCAAATTGAGCAAATTGAGAATAAACATATAAAAGAATAAAGCAATGAAGAAAATAATGAGAATGTGAAATATTCGGCGACCAAAGATTTTTGGGATGAGCACATCTCTTTGATCATCTTGAGAAGAGAGCAGTAAATAACATTAGTTTGAGGCAAAGATAGGATCAACCAACATTTACATTCTCGAAAAGAGAGATAGTAACACATAAGTTTATGCTTTTATATTTTTTTTCCAAATCTTATTCCTTATATTGTGCAAACAATCTCTATATTTCTAGTAATATTCTTTTAAAAATTTCCACACCTATAATTTTCTGCCTCTTTTTATTTGGCTAAATCTTAATGTCTATAACTTCCACATTTCATAACTCCCCCTTGGCTTCTAAATCTTAAGGCCTTTTTTTTTTTTTTTTTTTGAATTCAAGATATTTAAATTCAAACTTGTAGACTGCAGTTCAAAGACAAAAATAATATATTTAAAAATTCCTTCACGTGAGCTATATATTATGTACATATATGAATGTTGAACCTTAAATATTTTAGGCAATTTAAAAAAAAACGAAAAAGAAAAAAAGGAAAGTGTGTGAGTTAAACTTAAATCTTTTGAAGAATCTTGTATTAATTCATTAATTTAAATAATAAAACAAAAAACAAAATCTTGATGGTTAATTAAAAAGTTGGGGTGTAATAGAGGAGTATTTTAGAAATATAATAGATTTTAATATTAAAAAACATAATTTTAAATTTTAAATATAATATATATATATTTTTTTAGTTTAGGGTGCCTTTAGGGATATCTAGGGTGCGTTTAGAATTACACATATCTATTATCTATTAGATATATAAAAGAACCAAAGAAGCTTTGATACCTTTCTTCTACCACATGGCAACACCTTCTTTTTCTTCTTTTTTTTTTTTTTTTTTTTTTTGTTATCTCTTCTTTTTTTATACTTTTTCTAACTTTTTTCTATTTAGTTTTTCTCTCAAATCTCCTATACACTTTATTTTTTTTATTTTACAATGGGCTTCTTTGAAATACATTTTATTTCTCCATTTTGCTTCTATTAAAATATTTCTTTCAAATGTGTCCTCACCTTTTTTTTTTTTTTTGTAATTTTTTACATATATACATATATAATAAAAGAACCAAAGAACTTTGGCATCTTTTTCCTTCTGCCATATGATATTCCTTCCTTTTTCTTTTTATTGTTATCTTATATGTATACACGAACACATGTATACTTTTCTAATTTTTCCATCTTTTTACCTATTTAGTTTTCTCGCAAAACACCTACACACTTTATTTTTTTTAGAATGCGCTTCTTTGAAATGTGTTTCCTTTCTCTATTTCACTTCTATTAAAATATTTTCTTTCAAATGTGTCCTTATTTGATTTATTTTTTGTGTAGTTTTTATTATATCAAAATGATCCTTATAATTTTTTTCCTAATTACTATGCTAAAATATTTTTTCAAACCTCTCTTTTTAAACCTTTGTTACTCGACTATTTCAATATTTATTTTCTCATAAATATCTTTTTTTAACTTGTTCTTGTGGAGGTAATTTCTTTTTTAAGTATATCCTATTTAGATATTTTCTTAAATATATGAATTGGTGTACGTAAAGTTAAAAATCAATAGTTAAAATTTTGACATTTGGATAGAATATATAAAATTAATCCCTACATGCATAGTGTTGGGAAACTAGTACGTAGTGAAATTTTAAAAAATTTAAATCAGAGTATTTTTCAAAACACAAGTTTGACATATTAAATATATAAATTAGTGACAGATGTTATTCACCTCTTTTGTACATTGAAGACACAAGTTTGACATATTAAATATATAAATTAGTGACAGATGTTATTCACCTCTTTTGTACACTGAAGTAGGCTCGAATCTGTGTAGAGAAGAGCCTCAACCAGCTAGTCTTCTTTGCTATTTTCTATCTATGATTGGAGTATGGGTGGTCACACGTGGTACAGCTCTTCCTCTAGTGACTCTCCTTTCAACCACTTGAAAATACTTAAAACTAAGGTTCTTGATGTTGAACAATAATTTTCAGGAAGTTTTAGAGTTTTTCAAACTAGAGTACTCACTTTATGCTTCTCAAATGATTTAAATAACTGAGAAAACTCACCCCTTATCTATAGTGGTCAAATTTGGGGTTAAACCTTATCAAATTAGGCCTTAAAATTCAAGTATAGATCAACTTTTGATGAAAAACGTGTTTAAAACATGTATATAAGTTATCGCACAGTTGGCAGGCTGATCTCCCTCCATCGATAAGCCGAATTTTCCCACTAGCCTATTGAACTTATGATAATCTTGATCCTTGATAATATCTTATTTTTCACCCGAGAATCTTAGATAAAGCCTTAATTTTAATTCAAATAAACTAATAGAGAAGTTATCTAATTAAAACAATCATATCTAGATAATCCTATAGAAAATAAAATATTATCCAATTAATTCAACATGTTTATCTTGAATTAATTTGCAAAATTAATTCAACCGATAAACTAATATGAATTATTAAATCCAATCTTTTCGAATTTCAGCCAATTTAATAATTTAACATAAGTTACCAATATGTATGAAAAACATACCGTATCATTACAGAATTTATAATGAGCTAGTAAAGGGGACCTGATGGACATATATAGTTCAAACTCTTATAATTATAAAATACAATATTTCAAAGACATATTTTATAATTATTAACTCTAACGCTACTCCACTAAAAGCTTAGAGCTGCACTCTCGAACTATATAAAATTACGAAGCTTCAATAAACTAACCGTACATGACATATCATAATGTGTTACGTCCCCATAGAATATTCATAATCGGCTTAAGGATAAATTCAGTTTTACCTTCTCGATTATTTTTATCTTACATTTTATTATCACACTATTGGAATACTTACTATCTATAGATAGCATACCATTCAATTACACCTATGTATCCAAATAGTTGAGTGCTCCAGTCTTCCAATTACAGGATAATACATATAAGAGAATATCATTAACTGTACAAAAAGAGCTATGGATTTCATATCTATGAATAATGCATCTACGTCAATCAAGAGTTACATCTACGTCAATCAAGAGTTATGTCTCCAACGTACCAGTATGCGTACTATCACAAAGTTAGGATGTCACCCTTTAGTACATTAAAAGATATAAGTCAAGAATACGAGCTCATTAGTCATTTCAGGATTAAGACACAACACATATAATTATCTAAAGTGAATTAATTTGCACAAACAAAATTATTAACTAAATCAATTCAACTTTTGTATCCCGATTTAATACATCGTCACCTATGAACATGCACCAATATTTTTACTTGCGGAGTCTTACTTCGATTACAAGATAAGCCATCTCTCGTTAAGGATATAGACAACATAACAATCTTAGCATGAGCCAAGCGCCCAACTTTATTCCCTCGATTGCAGATTTTATGATTTAGACTATCACTTTTAAGATTCATGTCTTCCACATAATCTGTCTATCATGTACACAATTCGTAAAGGTTTAAACCGACAATCTCAAACTTTTGTTAGCTTATTATACATTAGCATACATGAACATAAAGAGGATAATTTCTGATATATGAATAATAAATAAACTCTTTATAAATAAAATCTCTCTAAAAATATATTACAACATTTTACTTCTTAAGGCACTATGTCTACCACGTAGCATGTAGCACTCAACTAGTTACTATAAAATATGAAAACCATCTTTTCATAACTCTAATCTTTGTATGTTAAGTTCTAAAAAGCCTGATTAGACTTTCTTGGAAAATTATCGTAGAAAATAACTCACCTAAAAATTTTTAAGATTAAAAGATGTGTTTGAGAACCATGGTACAAATAGTAATTTACGGTTCAAACCATTTTCGTTACAATGCTTTTTCTTACAAAATTTAAATTATTATAATGTCTTTAATTCCAATTATTGATTCGAATTGAGTTCCCAAATACCTATAAGTGAAAATGACCTATGTTCATATTACAATTTCTATAGAGTACATCCCATTTGAATGAAAAATAAATTAGAAGAAAAATATAGTGTAGTCTAAATTTAGGATTTAAATTTATCTAGTCATTTAGATAAAAAAAACTTATCATTAATATTTAAAAAACTTCATAAATGCAGTAGAAAATATCTATATTGCGCTAGAATTATTTAATTTAAAAAAAGTTTCAAAATATTTACATTCATATGGTTGGTCTTGTGCCCGATACTGATTGTGGTTTGGATGTTAATTCTAGCCGTTGGATGAAAATTATACTAGGGTGATTCAAAGAAGGGCAACCTAAAACAAAACAATAAATAATAGCACTATGTGGACACATATTATAATGGTAGAAGATGTTTAAAATATATAACCTCTAATGAAGGGTCATTTAACTCGTTTATTTATTTAGTTCTTGTTTTTTAAAACAAATTGTTGAACTTGTTTATTTGGACGCCGTATTTCATCAAAAGATTGTTATATATTTTCGTTAGCTTCAAAGGGGAATAACGCAATACTTGGTTTCACTTTATTGTGAAAAATTTGGATCTTCAATTTGTATCTACGATTGGTAGAATTGGGTTACATTTTTTTTTTTTTTATCTTATTCAATAACAAAACTCCAAGCGCAAAGCTTTGAGAAGACATCGGATGCCGATGAGAAGCCCAAGACCCGATGGAAGATCCAAGCCCTAATCTAAATCCGCAGAAGACAGGCAAAAACATGAACAAATATGGAGGCTGGAGAAGTCTTGTGGTTAGATCAGAATCTCAATGGCTGGCTTTGATGATCAATCAAAGAATCGATTACCGTTATGATCGAAAAATCAGTCT
>CAMOHE010000454.1:0-13044 GCA_946598075.1 Artocarpus hirsutus
AGGAAAAACCCAGTTTTAAGGTCTTCCATGGCGGAGGATGAGAGAGAGCGGAGAGAAAGTTATGCGTCATTAGGGAGCAACGGTAGCTATATACTGAATAAAGTGACCGTTGCATTACCGAAATCCCAAGCTACCCGAAGACTGGCCTTTTTTTTCTCTTGAGGGCGCAAGCTACTTTCCCTTTCTGAATACGGATTCAACGGTAGCTATATACTGAATAAAGTGACCGTTGCATTACCGACATCCCAAGCAAAACGAAGCCTGGCTTTTTTTTTTTTTTTTTTTTTCTTTTGAGGTCGCAAGCTACTCCCCTTTTTGAGTACGGTTTTTTTTTTTTTTAACTGATATTACCACAGCACCCCGGGTTGCTGGGCGTTTTACCATGGAATTGTGACCAATCTTGTGGGTTTGGTAGTGTTTTTATTTTATTTTTGGTTTTTAAAAAAACTTAAAAATGAGAATATTTGAAAAAGTATGTGGAGATTGTTTTGAAATTATATTTGATTGTATATTAGGCATGTTTTTAAACACAAATATTTTTTAATACAAAATTATTAATATAATAAATAAAACTCAAATTTAATTAAAAAACTATTTATTAATATATTAATACATTTCTCTTCCTTTGTTACTCATCAATCTTCAAACCGGCCATGGTCGCTAGCGTCAGAACCACCTCGAGATCCACACTCTTGTTGCCTTCCCTCCCAAGAAACGCCGAGATCTTAATGGTGAACTTGTTCGCTCGGCTGCTCCTCACTGCAACAGGCTTCCCCTGTAATGACCGAGAAAATTTCATTAATAAAGCCTAATATTTAATTAGGTTTAATTAATGAATTTATTTTTAAAAATGTAAATTTTTGTAAAAATTGTAATTTTTTATAAAGTATGTAAAGTATGAATAAATAGCATTGATTGCAAATTTTATGGCAAATGTGATGCAATATTGGATGTGATAAAAATACAGATTTTATGAGTTTAATTATTCAGAGATTTGTAAATAATATCCATAACATGAATTTTATATCACGATTAATTGTAAAATTGTGATATAAACGAATGGGTAATTAGAATGTAAATAGGACATTGAAGTTCTCCAAACCCTAAACAGGGGTAAAAAGGAGGCCAAAGCAGCATAAGTATACTGCTACGTGAAAACGTAAATACGAAAAATGTCATATTTGGCTTCTAAAAGTGAACAAAAAATTAGTTAAATATTTTTTATACAGTCTAATGATAGAAAGTACACTAATGTGGCCACGACAGTACAAGAAAAATACTGCGTAATGAAAAATTATATTGTATAAATTTTTAGGCCCTACAAAGTGGACAATAAACCGAATTTGATTAGGCCACCAAGCTTAAAAATATGGCCCAATAACATGTTGCCACCTAGGGTATCCTTATGGGTGACCATGAGTCATCAAAGTAGATAAGAATCATTAAATGCAACTTATCACAAAAAAAAAAATTCTTTCTTCTTCTTCCTCCCATGTTCAGCAGCCATTGAAGGAGCTTTCAAAAAAATTTCTCAACCTAACACTTTGCAAAAATAACCCTAAAACAAGTTTTAAAAGCAAGTTTAAGGATTTTCCACAAGATTTAAGGTAAAATCCCAAACTTTTTAACAAATTTTCAAGGGATTTTTCATGGGTAGAAGGGAAAAATTAATCCACGGTATTTTTGTATGAAAAGGAAGCTTAGGAGGGAGTTCAAAGGGATTTTAAAGGCTAGAAACTAAAAGGGTGTTATTTTGGTAAGTTTTAGATTTTAAAGTTTCAAAATTTTGTCAAGTTTGTTTTGATTTTTATTCTTTTAAACCCATGTGGGTTCTTGAAGCATATATTTGATGAAATTTTATGTATATGTGATGTATGGCATGTTTAAGTTGTGAAATTTTGGTTTATGGTGTAAAATTATAAATTTTGCAAAAAAAGGATTTTTTTGTAATTTTGATGTTAGTCTTTGCAAAAATAATGTTTGAGCATGAGAATGATTTAAACAAAGGATGGAACAGTTTCTGCAAGGGTATAATTGTAATTTTGAAATGGATTTTTATAAAAATGCCTTAGGGACTAAATTGAAAGAAAAAGTTCTTTCTCGACAGAATTAAAAAATGGCAAAAAACACCCCTGTATAGTGAGATTTTGGGAAAAGTTAGAACACAAAGTTGTAGATCTCGACGAAAATGTTAGGCATCGCAAACGGTTCATCAAAAAACTCAACCCTTTGTGAGTTTTTGATTTTTCAAGAATTTGTTAAAAGTAAAAAAGTGTTAAAATGACATTGTTAAAATGACAAAATGTCATTTTTCAAAATGATTAAGGGTATGGTACCTTAAGTAAAATTTTTTTAATGAAAAATAGGAAATTTTGATTCAAAGAGAAAAATTTTAGCCCGCAAGGGCAAAATTGTCAAAATTTTCAATTTAGGGGCTAAATTGTAAAGTTTTATAAAAAGGGGGCATAAGTGTGAAATAAAGAGAGACGAGCCACTAGGGCATTATTTTAAGGTTAATATGTGGCTATTTTTATTAAAATAACGAATCAAGTTTGGGTAGATCAGTAGGGCCACGAAGGGCAAAATCGTTATTTTTGTACAAATAACCCGAATTGCTCTGAAATGTCTCAAATAAGAAAAAGAAAATGATTAGAAAGATTCTAGCCCTTCGTAAGTGATGATAGGGTAGAGTTAGATAGAAATAAGAAAACTAGTGATTTTTAAAGTTGCGTACAGTTATGCAACCGATTAATTAAGTAACGAACGTTTTGTAACGAAACATAGTGAAATTGGCTAATGGTTTTATAATTGGCCAACAGGATCCGAGAAGTCTAGGAGAAAGGAGATCGAAGTTGATTTCGTGGTACTCGCAACAAGAAAGTACCCTTCCCACCTATAGTATGAAAATGTACGTGTAGAATGCATGTACATGTATACCTGAGTATATATTAAGGTGTAAACTTGTGTATTTGCTATGAAACAAATACCTAGAGGTATAGTATGCATACCTATGAGTACACGATTAAAATACTTGAGTGTATAATATGTTATGTATTGTTATGTACAATATCTTATGTACCTGTATGTACACTAATGAATACCTATGTGTGAATAGAGTAGGTACTTGTATGTACTATGCTATGCATATAAAGTTATGTATCATGGATAACATGTGATTATCACTTCATGTATGGTATGCCAACCATAATAAATGGATTGGTAAATATGTCATCAGAAATTAAGAAAAGCATCGTACCGACTCCTGAATCAAGGGGAGTTGAAAGGATAAAGTATGGTCATGGTGTTACGTAGACCTAAATAAAATTGCGCAATGGTACGAACACTTGGGTCCTAGCTAAAGATAAGAGATGATGATGATAAAGAAAGTTTATAACAAAGCATAATTGAATCATGCATTTATTTGAATATCCACGTGGGATTTATGGGACTTACTAGGCGTTAGCTCATTAAGTGTTTCATGTTGTAGATATTCCAACAAGAAGGTCAGAATAAATCTTAATGACGAGCTGGCAAACGTATAATGTGTGCAGATCGGATATAGAGTCTGCTACTGAATATTTTCGTTGTGTATATTTTAAGATGTCTTGAAAGAGAATGTTTAAAAAGGAAAATGTTGTAAAAGTAAGAATAATTATGTAAATATAGTGTGTGAAAGTATTTTGCAAGTATAAGTATGTGAAAGTATTTTGGGAGTTACCAAAATTATTATAAGTAAATTATTTATTTCAGCTTCAGAAAAAAAATTCTTAAATTTTTGCCTTAAAGTAAGCAATAAAGAGTTTTATCACAGCCCGAAAAGGCAGGTTGTGACATCGCCCACCAGAAGTCGTTGTTGTACAGCGGGAACCTCGACGAGCTCCCCATTGTGATAGACGTGCTGTCGAAGTTCCCCAGCGAGAACAACCTCGGCTACCTCTCCCAATCCTCCCCTCCGCGCCTCGCTATAGCGTTGTCATGTGACATCACGTTTCGGTGAAGCAGAGTTACGCTCCGGCGGGCTGGGAAATCGGGAGGTCACTAGGCCGTGGATCGCCGCACTTCGACTGGGTGGTGTCATGATTGCCGGCAGAGTTGTTGGGTTTTGCCAGAGGTTAGGGAAATCGTCGAAGGTCACCAAAGAGAGGACGGGTGGGAAGAGGGGTGGCGGGGGGTGGGAGGGGAGCTAGGGGCTAAGACTATTATCTGAACAAAAAATCTTGAAAACAAGTTTTTTTTTTTGTTTTCTAATTTGTGGGAAAAAATTGGAAAAAGCAAAAACATTTTTATTTGTATTTTTTCAAAATTTTGTTAACAAACATCAATTCATTTTCATTTTTATTTTTTGTGTTTTTAAAAATGAGGAAAACATTCTCAAGAATAAAACCAAACATCCCTTACAAGTCTCACATTATATCATAAAACTTATTCTATTTAACAATATAAAATTTTTACGATAAGATATGAAAAATTACACTACGGATAAAATTCTATTGTAAACCATTGCATCTATATCAGGTTTAGTTAAATTTTTTATAGTTTTTAATTTTAAAATTTCTACTTCTATGTAAATTCTAATATTTAAAAATATTCACTATAGTAGAGCTAAACTCTTTAACAATAGCACTTGCCATATTAGAAAATTTACTTGTAATGGTAGATTTCACATAAATATGCATATAAGAAAACTGTGTAGGAGACCACTGGTACTAAAACATTTACATCATAATTACATTTATGGGTTTTATGTTATGAGTATTATCTTTTGGGCAGAACGAGAGAAATTTCACATTTTTTAAAATTTTTTAAAGTAAATATTAAAGTTTTAAAAATATTTATAATAAATAGTATATTTACGATGTAAATAATTTATTTATCATATAAATAAGGAATATTTACATTATAAATAAGGAGATAAATATATTATTTGTATGATAAATTCATTATTGTAGAAATAAAAATTATTTATACTATAATCAAAGAAGTAAATAAATTATTTAAACCATAAATATGACATTTACAACAAATATTTTTAAAACTTGCTATTTACTATATTAGTTTTAAAAAATAAACTATCGTTTTCGAAAAAGGTAGTATGTGATATTGAACAATTCCACTGGCTCGACATGGATTCAGTGTATATGATTAAATTGTGATGTGGAGCATCATTAATTCTTTCATTATTTCTACCATTATCCTATGGTACATGAAGATTTTCTTCGTTGTTTTATGAGCCCAATAAGTAAATGATGTTTTAATATATATATATATATATATATATATATATATATATATATATAGTGCAATCACGTGTGATTATAATTTATAGGCCTCACATAATCAGAAAACTTATAAACTCCATCTGTCAATACCACATTTGTCAATAGAATCCGGCAATAGACCAAGGATAGCCACAGAAAAAGACATTGCTTATTCGTGCGTGTTTGAAGTGGACGAGGGGTGTAATTAAATTTTTGAAAAGATGTAAAGTGAAGATCCCGTGTCTTAAAACAGAACAAAATGCACTAAAAACTACGATAATTTTTTATTAGTAAAAAACAAAAATAAAATAAATAAAATAAAAAGTGTGGCCTTGTGATTCATTAAACACGTTTGGACGCTGTTTGCTTTAACACATAGTGGCCCACAAGTCCACCCATGGACAAAATCCCATTTACCCTCTCCTTGGTTTTTTTTTTGTGAGCAGTTCAGTTTAGCCCTGTCAGGTTAACACCCCACCAGAAATAAAATGGTGGACCTTATGCTAGAATATAGGATAGGCTACTGTCAGCTGCATTTATTTTTTACTAACCATACAATCTAATTTCACGATCATGTCTTTATTTGTTGTTCCCTTGGAAGTTTTGCACGAAAGTGTGAGAAAATCATTAACTTCCAATGTTTGATTTTGTTTAAGATAGTCTGACAATTCAATGGTTTAAGGTGGCAGTTCAGATTCTCCAAATAAATTAGAGCAATAAAAAGCTGACTTCCCATAATATATGACAACATACTTGCTGATAATTGTGTTGCATAACACTAGCGGTGTCCCAAGTATTTTTTAATAAATTATTAGTAAGAAGGCATCGCATCAATTACTTGATATAATCTAATTGGTTGAGTTGGTGATGGAATTGTAATGCTCAAAAACCCAATTGATCTTTGTGAGTTCTTCTTGATAAGTTCTATCCTTGTATTGGAGAGTTTTAACTTCTGTTCCAACTGAATTCACTCGTTGACCCGATAGCAATTCACATGCAACATAATTGACTTCATGAATTTTGACCTTTGAATATAAAACAAAGTTTAGATCAAGTTTATTTATGTGTCATAAACAACAAGAGGATTTGCTGAATTTGCTGCATCTAATGATTCACGGTCATCAATCATGTTTCACTCCATACCTTTCTACACCTTTGAGCAGCTAAAAAAAGACGTTTTTCAAGAAATTTATGCAACAACACGTCTTACGGTTATAAGTTCAAACTGATTTTGTCCCAAATTTTTTCTTCATAATAGACTAATAAAGTATAACGTGATTAGTTGTAATTTAAAATTTTGCCTAGCGGTAAGTCCACGTTTGTTTACAGGCCATGTAGGAGGGATAGGAATAGGAGGATTATTGGATAGATTTAAGACTTGTGTTTGATTAGATGAGAAATTTAAATTATCTTCACTAGGACTTCAATTTTGATCATTATGAAGTTGACACCATTAGAATAGGAAATCAACACCCGAAAAAAATAAGGGAAAGGATCTTTCTTTCCTCTCTGTTTTCCTCACCTAGGTTGTACGACTTCCATTCCTTCATATTTTCTTTCACTCTTACCAAATATAACCTTAAATGTTTGAATCCGCACCTTCAAATGGCAAAAATCGGATTCACTTCGGAATCAAACGCTGAATGGCGCCCTGAGTGGTGTCCGCTTCTCGAGATCTTCGACTTCTTCCTCACCTTGTGAATCCGCTTCGACTTCACCACGTAATATGTCATGGTGCCAAGAACCCCAGACATTGTGACACCCCCAATGACAATGATAAGAATAGCAGCCCATTTATTGCGTCGTCCGACAACTATATAAGACGATGACATAAACGCGACCGGAGTGCACACAGAAGTCAACCAAATCAGCTTGTTTATCACCTCTACAACCTTCCTCTCCGCCTTTATTTCACCTCGGACAACCGTGATTTGTACCAAGACAACTGCCAATGAAGTGAAGTGCGCGATGGCATTGAAGATGAAAAAAAACTTGAATGATGCGTGGTTGACCATCACTGCTGTCCCATTGTCTTCGTCTCCTCCAGGCACCATGAAGATGGTGGCAAAGGCCACCGTTGCAAAGAGCACGGCAACGACTGTGACCGAGTTGGTTGGGTTGTTGATTCCCGCCCTGTGGAGCTTACGGAGCTCCTTGGCGATACCGGTCAAGTTCTTGTTGGTTTTTCGAGTTTGTTCCAACTAGATGTGGACGTCTTTCTTGATCTGTGTAAACGTTTTCCAAAGCTCATCCCATGGTCGGTTAAGCTCATTTGCTTTCATTGCACCATAGCGAGCCAAGCATTCCCTTATCTCTGCCGTTTCTTCTGAAAGGGAAAGTCCTTCAGCTATGTCAAGGGCTGTTTTGTGGTCTCTTGTTAGAGCATTTACATTCATGTCTGGAAGAGATAACAACTCATTCACTATCTGAAACAACAAGTTAGACAGAAATTTTGTTAGAAATACTTGGTAATATTTGTTGCTAAAACAACAATTAATTGTTATTTATCGAAAATTGTTTTATCACAAAAGTTTATAATAATTATAAAAAATGAACCAATCAAAACAAAGCTCTATGATAAATTGACACGGGAGTAAAATTTCATATATATTTGATTACGCTTGGTCCAAGGTCTCAAGTCATGATGGTTCAATTCCTGATTTTATTAAGGGTAACCAAAATACCTTAATGAAGAACAGGACATAAATAATTAGGAATTTAAGAGTTTATTTATTTTTAAGATTGTTAATCTTCTTTGTTATTACATATAAAGGATTATTTAGTTTTTGTTAAGTTTATCCCATCATCACATTGTACTTTATTTAGTTTTTGTTAAGGATTGTATTTTCAAATACTTGGTAATATTTGTTGCTAAAACAACAATTAATTGTTATTTATCGAAAATTATTTTATCACAAAAGTCTATAATAATTGTAAAAAATGAACCAATCAAAACAAAGCTTTATGATAAATTGACACAGGAGTAAAATTTCATATATATTTGATTATGCTTGGTCCAAGGTCTCAAGTCATGATGGTTCAATTCCTGATTTTATTAGGGACAACCAAAATACCTTGATGAAGAACAGGACATAAATAATTAGGAATTTAAGAGTTTATTTATTTTTAAGATTGTTAATCTTCTTTGTTATTACATATAAAGGATTATTTAGTTTTTGTTAAGTTTATCCCATCATCACATTGTATTTTCAAAATTTGATGAATGATATTTAGGGCATTTGGATCATTGATTTAAGCTATCAGTTTAAATTAAAACCACTGTAGCAATATAAATTTTGTGAAAGAAAATACTGTAGCAAAATCGATTCAAACTAAATTTTTTTAATTCAAACAAGTGAACCAAATGCTTTTATTGAATATTCAAAAGTCCTTTCTATTGTTCTTCTTCTCTTTTTGCCTCCAATCTCTAAATTCTGCTTCATGTCATTTAATTTCAAACATAGTTAAAGGAGCACTTTTATTCATCCGCATAAGGCTATAACCCCGTTGGCTCTTTGGTGGTTCCCACATTAGTCCCACCATTTTGTGAGTGTGGGGTTAGATCCTGACAAGGATGAATAACATTTTTGTAGTTAAAAACTCTTCTACCAAGTCTTGAAATTGAAATCTGAATAAAAAAAAGTTCATTTGGCATAACAAAGATCTTAGATATAATCTCAACCAACCTGGGCAGCAAAAGAAATGCAAAATTCTAAATTACCTCTGTCCTCCTTTTCCTAGTGGCAACATGTAAAGTTGTATTGCCAAACTTATCAGGAAGCATAACAATGGCTGCATCCGCTTCAAGAAGCAACTTCACCACTTCACAGCTCACCCCTTTTACTACAATATGCAAAGCAGTTTGTCCTTTCTTGTCTGTTCTTCTAGCCAATTGTGGATCCTTTTCAAGCAACATTTTCACCATTTCCACATGCTCTTGTCTTGAAGCTAAATGTAATGCATTTTTTCTATTTGATCTAGATATTTCTATCATGCTGGAATCTTTTGGCAGCAACTCTCCAACCACTGCTGCATGCCCTTTTGTGGCTGCTGATATAAAAGGAGTTGCATTTGATTGGCCTATGGTTTTGCTTAGCTCTGGGTCATGATCCAATCGCATCTGCACAATTGCTACAAAAATGGTCATCATTAAGCAGTTGATATGAGATCTTTTTGGAATGAGCTAGAATATAGTTTGTTAATAAAATAGAAATAAAAAACCCTTGAATAGTATTATCACATAAGTCAACAAGTATCTCTATTTAACCTCACGGGATTATAATCTTGTCAGTTCCCACCTGATGGAATTTTTGTGGCCCCTAGACCCACAATGTGTGAGTGATGGAGTTAAATACTTACAATTTCTTAGAGTTAAATACCAGTTTTCTAAGTCAACATACGTCTCATTAGGCCCTGCCTAACGAGACTTACGTGGTCCCTGTACTCACAATTTGTGAGTGATAGAGTTACAATTCCTTAAGGTTGAATACCATGTTTGTAAGCCAACACAAGATGAGTGTCCTTGTTACATAGTTTTTTTCTTCCATTTTATCTAATCTAGAAGAAAATGGTGATCTTCAAAAGCAATCTTAAACAGTCATGTATCTGCAAATTTCTTAAGCCTAATTAACAGAATCTATCTAAACAGGGAAAAAAATATAATTGCCCTATTAATCAACTATATGGCCAATAGTTATAAAATAAAGCAAATAAACATTCATTAGCCACCACATGATGCATCAGAATTTCATTCTTTAAAAATATTATATCTTAACTAAGGGATAGTCACCACATTATCTGAAAATATTATATAATTTTACCTTGGTGACCTTGACTTGCAGCAATATGCAAGGGATCAAATCCGGACCTATTCTTCATAGAAATACCCTCCATGGTAGAATACTTAGGAGCTCCTTCACCACCTTAAGATTCCCCTTCTCCGCCGCGGTGAAGAGCGCCGTCTCGCCCAACTCATTCACCTCATCCACGAGCGCCGCCCTTATCTCCTCCACCTCGGCATCAAACTCTATCCCCGCCATCTGCGCCTCGATCTCCCCCATGATCATCCTCACCGTCGCCACATCCCCCGCTGCGCCACCAGGTGGAGCTCGATGTCATTGTGCTGGCCAGTCACCTACTTCACGTACTTCTTTCCTGCTGAGCCCTGGTCGAACCGCTTGCCAGAGTTTGATACCATCAGGGACTCTCCAGAATTCGACACGAGCAGAGCCTTGCCAGAGTTTGAGAGAACGAGAGTCGAAGTCGTCAGAGAAGACAATGGCCATGCTGATTCGGAGAGAGCGCCGACCCTGGTTCGTACGTACAGGCCCTTTTCCAAATCTCTCTCACCTCAATTTTAATCAATCAAATTATAAAGGTAAGAGCATTTTCTTCTCTATTTGGATTCTTGGAGAATAGGGGAGTAGAAAATTAGAGAGAAACTAAGAAATGTAAGATCCTTTTGAATTAGAGAGATTATTCCAAAAAAATGTGAAAAGAACTGTTTCCGATTTTGTCAATGAAGGCCAATATCAATCACAAAAATCACAAATTTTTGCTCTGTTTGGATTCCAAGAAAACAAGGAAATAGACCATTAGAAATACATTCGAGAAATATTAGAGCTTTATGCCTTAAATTTATAGGAAAATGCAGTATTTTATAATTATGTGAAAAAGAATCTGCTTTTGCAGCTGAGAAGATTGCGAGTATTATAATAATCAACGATCACATCAAAATTTGATTCTGCTTCCGGATTTTCTTGCAAACCAAATGGAGCAAAAAAGAAGGGGAAAATGTAGAAGAAAAAAATGTAAGATTTCGTAATCAGGTTCCTGCATTAATCAAATGAAAGCTAAGAACTTTCATCTCTCTGTTTGGAATCCGAGAAAATTCGAGAGGAAGGTAAGAACTTTGTGACTCACATTTGTAGGAAAAACAGGGAATATGTCATGAATAATAACAACAATAATACAACAATTAGCTATTCATATTAAAGTTTAATTATTTTGCCCTAATTTGGAAACCAAACTGAAACAAACAAAAAAAAAAAAACCTAATTCTGTTCCTGAAGCCATGGTGATGTAAAAGCAAGAAGAAGAATCTGCATGTTCTTTGTTCAAAATCGAGATTCAAGAGGCAAAAAAAAGAAAAAAGAAAAAGAAAAAGAAAAAGAAAAAGAAAAAGAAAACAATAGGGGAGAATTTATTTTTATTTAATTCATTTATTTAATTAAATTGTTATTAAAAATATTGATTGGGTTGTGAAAGGTCGTTAACGCCGCCGCGTCTAACATTTGACAGTTGACACCAACACCGGCGACATGGTCGTTTCATTTGGAGACCGTTAGTCGTTACTCCTTGGATGACTTTTGTTTTTGTTTTTTTTTTTAATATGTTTTGTTTTTGGTAATGAAAACTCTTTAAAAAAAATGGTCTTCACGTGTTACATTCAAAGAAAGAGAACTTAGTTTCTCAAAAAAAAAAAAAAAAAAAAAGACATGAATCTCTCTTTCTCTCTCTCTTACTTTTCTTAACCATTAAAAAACATTTGTTGTTATTATTACGAGAAATCATCATTATTTTACGCCGTATCTTATTTTATTATATTTTTGAAACAATTTTATTTTTTTTAGGAGTGAGTATTTTATTTATGATAACATTATGATTGCCTTATCATTTTATAATATTGATTCCAATTTCAATTCTTTAGGCTAAAAGATAAAGAAGTTTTTAATCAATTAATTCTAAGTAATTTATTAAATAAAATTTTGAAGAACAATAATAAAACCACGATGTCATTTATTTTAAAAAAAATAGGACGTCATCCTTTGTTTTTTCTTTTTGTTTTAAGAATGTTATGTAGTGAAAAAAATAATACAAAATTATTAATTTAAAATGCCAAAAAAAACACTTTCTATTATAAAAACTCCTCAGAATAATTGAATGACATATTTTGAAAGTGAAATATTATATTGATATTAAAATATGAGGACATCGATACAATGATGTAAAAAACTACAAGTTATAAAGATATGATTTTTAATTTATTTTATATTGTTTTGTTTAAGAATAAGGTGAATCACTAATTAGGCACTTGGCGCCAAATGCCTTGGCAGCCTCCCTTTTCACTGTATAATAATTAATAAAATCTCACATATTAATATGTATATACACATAAAGGAAACTACAATAACGACGTAAACGTGTAAAACGACATGAAACAAGAAGGAACTGCAATAAACGACAACAATAAATAACAAAAACAAAAACTAAAACGAAATGAAAACAGGAACGAAACTTAATAATGACATAAATGTGTAAAACGACATAAAACAAGAAAGAACCATAATAAACGACAACAATGAATAACAAAAATAAGAACTAAAACGACATTTTAAAAATGAGGATAACACTATTAATTGAAAATATCCTTAAAAATGACAACAGATTTCGATGTAGAGAACTCAGCAAAATACGTTATTACCTGTTTATTTTGATCTAGAATTTTGATGTGAATCGTAATTGATCCAGCAATAAAGTGTCATGATAATTTCGAAAACTAATCCATCCATGAGAGAGAGAGAGAGAGAGAGAGAGAGAGAATGAATAAGCATTTGATAGAGATTCTGAGAATGAGAAAAAAAGAAAAAAAGTAATTAAATGGAAAATGAATTGCTAAACTGAAAATGGTGAACAGAGAGTAGTGCAGTTTTTATGATATCTTGACCTAGATTTGATGTTTGTTTTAAAACAATAGTTAATTCTTCAATTTCTTTGCTAAAAGCAA
>CAMOHE010000456.1:0-11588 GCA_946598075.1 Artocarpus hirsutus
TTGGGAAGGTCGACGATATATCTAAGACGAGATTGCTGACCCTTTTTTTTTTTAACAAAAAGGTGCTCTAAAAGTTCTAAAAATGAAGTGGGGTTAGTGAAAATCCTAAAGGTGTGACAAACAATCAGATTTGAAAGGAGTGGATGCTTATTAGGGATCTGCTATTGAGTCTCGGCCATGTATTTTTTCTCTCTATCCTCAGGATGTATGTTAAAGTCTCCGCTAAGCGTAAAGAACATCCTTGTCTAATCGTGATTTAAAGATCGAAGCTTCAAGATGCTTGGTGGCTCCTTGTCCTTACCTCGACAATAAGCACCATCATAATAGTAACTTGGCTATTTCGATGCCTAGCTGATGCAATAGCAGTATATAAACACATTTACATGCAAAGGGTCTCTAAAGTGGATATACCATAAAATCCACATGCACGAAAAAATGTACCAAAAATTTGGAGTTAATTGTGTGGGCGACATTTTGAGCTTATTTCAAAGCCTCTTCACAAAAGGATAAAGAGGAAAAGTTTAACCAGTTGTGACACACTTGTTGTACACGACGAGACATCCCACAGGGGCAGCGTCGACTCGTTGGTACACATTTAGAAGGACAAACTTGAAGTAGCGACCATCGATATGACTTTCTGTGAATGCCTTGTGGATGTCGTGAGAGCAACAGTGGGTTTTGGTTGTTCTCGCTCGCTCTGACAAAACCTCTCTACTGAACACAGCCAATGGTTCATCTTCTGGAGGAGCCACCTCATAAGATGCCAACTTCTGATAGTTAGGATCGGTTACAACAGGGCAAGGATACTTAGGGTTTGGAATAACGATTGAGACTAGAATAAGGACATTATCGACTACATTGTCAACACTATCCATAGAAGGAACGGCACCAAACTCATCAATGTCCCTAAATATTGGGTAATAGTGTAGGACAATTGTGTCATCTTGACGTGATGACGCTGCGGTCTCCACGGCGTTAGGGCACACAAAAGACGATGACTCGACCTCTCGATAACTTCTAGAAGATGCCATAAGATCTAGAAAAGTGTTATGGTAGAGTCAATTCCCTAAATTGAGAGGTCGACCTATAATGCTAAGGTGTTAGTTAATGATTCAAGTTCCATGACCCATCCTTAGACCAAATAGTTGATATATTCAATCCACGAATACAGGGGGCAACTTAATCCTAAAATCCTAGCACAAAGAACAGAACCCCAGATTGCCTAAAAATGCATAGAAAAACGTAAAATTGGTATGTTTTCTTTTTCCTAAATCCTATTCCCATGTTCTAATGTGATTTTTGTAGGAAAGTCTAAGTCTAATCATGAAGAAAATGAAAGAAGAAATAAGGTTTGAGAAAACTTACTACTTTGAGAAGCTTTGAGTTGAGATTCATGAAACAAGCAAACACTTTCTGGAGTAGGAAAAGCACACATAAAATGCTAGTAGACAAACTTGAAGTACATGGCACTCAAGAAGTTTGGTAGGTTTTAATTGTGGTATCATAGAACTTTGGTATCGTAGAACTCAGTTAAGGGATTTAAAAGTAAAAATAGATAAAAATACATCCAAGATACGCCTTAAAATGCCTTTTAGTGGAAAGATACAAGCCATTGTATCAAGAAATTGTTGATCTAAAGGCTGAGGATTAAGGGAACTAAAGACCACAACTTTATGGCCCAGATTTTAGGTGGGAAAAATCTTAAGAGATCTAATGGCACAAATTAAAAACCCTTGAACTTAAACGACTTATGACAAAAAGATGTAATGGCTGGAACAGTCAATGCGATTGTTTGGCTACCCTAGAAGTCAAAGTGTCAGTAGAATAAGCATGGTTTTAGTCAAAGACTTCTTTAATAAGCAACGCTGCATCGAGGTGAGCTCGACTCTCGGGCAACAGGAAACCTATCCAAGCCATCAAGAGAGCATGAAACAACTCAAAGAGTCATTTCAGGCTAGGGCAATTATTGTGGATAATCTCGATGGTTAAGGCCACAAGCGAGATTAGGAAAATGGCCAAATAAGTGCTCAAGGTCAAAATGAGTCTCGACAAGAAGACGAGCTATTTGAGGCTTTCAAATAAGGTCAAGACAAGATAAGAAAGCAAGAAGTCGAGAACAAATGGACCAAATACATTAAACCTAAGAGGGAGTTCAAATTATTATGTAAGATAGTTTTTAAGGAAATAGGGAATCAAACTCATCATGCATGCCTTGGAAAGACAAACATGGTATTAGTAAGAGTTCATATTCCATTTATAACCACCCATGATCTTGCTAATTGTGTCCTTTTTGTATCTATAAATAGGGATCTCTCTCCCTCGGGTAAGGGGGAGGATTTTTTTTTTTTTATTGATGTTTTTGGCTATCATGTCAAGTGTGTACTAAAAGAAAAAATAAAAAGAAGAAGTTCTCAAAAGTGGACATAACTCTTATAAAGTAAACCACTATAATCTCCCGTGTTCAATATTTCAGCATTTTACTTTCATTGACTTCTTCATACAATCGTGATAGATTTGTGAGGACATTGTAATTGAAATTGGATGGATTTGTTGGATCCTTTCATTAGTGAAATGATCCAAAATGGTAGGCACAAAGGGAGAACCTGTCCCTCCATCTCTCATCTCCCTCCTCTCTTTCATCCAACCAAACGATGAATTGAGACGCTTCCTATTTCTCTCCCTCCATCCCTCTCCCTCCTTCCATCTCTCTCTCCCACCAAACACACTATAAGTTGATAAACACTAAAAAAATAATAAAATTGTTTTCTTTTACATTATCAAATAAATAAGTATACTTAATTTTTAATCATGTTATCTTTTGGCAGTCCTTTACAATTTGGTAAACGCGCGCATATCATTAACTTGTTTAAGTTGGTGGAGCAATGGACGAGTTTTTCTTGCAACGGTGAGTGTATATTCGTAACTAGTTTACAGGATTAGTTGTTTAAAGTTAACTATAAATCATGCGCATATAAATTTACGAATTAAATTGTTATCTCTGTTTGTGACTAATGATTCTGGACAACCATAATTTTATCCAGCATTTATAGAAATAAAAAAGAAAATGGACTGCAAGAAGTTACATGAATCACATTTAAGAAAAAAAAAACAGTTCTTAAAGAACTAAAAAATAGCATATCAGGTAGTTTTATATTCCCACGCTTTTCTCAAAATTTTTCTTATGTTTAAAGTGTCTTTGAATCAAATTTTAATATCAAATTTTTAAACATTATAATATATTATAATATTAAACAAAAATATACTATAATATAAAGCTTTATATATTACAATATTAAACCTTTTAATTTCAAGTTTCAATTTGACTCCTAGTCACTCTGATTATATTTATCCTTGCAAGTGTCTGAAAGAGAAGTAGGGTTAATTACATAATTATACCTTGTAGTTCTAATTATTTTTCAATTTGTCTCTCTATTTTTAGAAACTACAAAAGTATCCTTTAAATTTTAAAAATTTATTTCAATTTTTTCCTTATGAATAGAAAAAATTAGACAAAACAACATACCTCTTAAATAGTTTTAAAAATGTTTTATATATCAAAGACATTATAAAAATCCTAACATAAAACGTCTAATTTCGCAAAAAATACATTAATAGGGTATTTGACAAGGATAGTTAAAACTAACTTTTTGGCTATCAAATAGTGTAAAAGTCTCACATGCTATAATAAAAGCAAAAAGTTGTTACAGTGTAAAGTTTTCATAAATTATAGTGTTTTAAACTAAAAAGTTAGTTCTACTTATGTTTGTCAAACATTTTATAAGTTTTATAGCTATTTAAATTTTAAAATATTTTTCTCAATAAAAAACATATATTTTATAAGCAAATTATGTTTAATTAAAGGCATTTTTATATTATGCTCATGGTTTTTTAATAAAAATATACTAGGAATAAAATTAAAACAAATTTTTTAAATTTAAAAGATACTTTTATAATTTTAAAAAATAAAAAAATAATAAAAATTAAAAGATATAATTATGAAATTATGACTAATATTTCAACTTGGAGTACACATGAAGAAACACAAGCATGGAAGCAAAAAAAAAAAAAACAAAGGCTTGGAAATGTCATTGGAACGATCCTTGATTGATGCGACTTCGAATCCAAACGTTAAAAACCTGCCAAAACAAATGGATAAGAGTTGTTTCTCTCTCCTTTTCATCTGCTGTCAACATGGATGTGTTAGTGATGAGTACTCAAATTTGCTGAGTCAGCTCCAACAATGCCGCTTGTCTAAGAACCCACCTCATTTGGCATCATGGTATGGATGCCAAAGTTGAAAAACAACCCATTCTATTATGCAAAAGAATTGCTTAACTTTTAATCTCTTTTCCTCTCTCCTTGATTTGTTTATTATTTTTGTATTTATTGGAGCGATCGACGTCTAGGCATTCTTATCGATAGCAATAGGGTATCTGTAACTAAAATTGATTTAAAATTTAAATTTTGTAAAAAAAATATTATAATAAAATTAATTTAAAACATAATTTTATAGTTTAAATAATATTTTTAAGCAATTTATTATGTTAATTTTAAGTGGTGAAACTGGTCAAAATTACATTAGAAGAAAGTAAATAAACAAAACTAATATAATTTATACGCCGTTTAAAAAAAATTAGAACCAACAGTTTTGGTTTAAAAATTGTAACATGTGAAAGCTTTATATTATAGTTTTTATTGTAGCATGTGAGAACTTTATGTTGTTCAATGTTGTAACTGATGATTATAACCGCTCTTTTAAATAATCTATTCATATAAATCTTACAATTTAAAATTGGCAATGTTGGTAGAGGTTTTTTTTTTTTTTTTCCCCATTAGCTATTATAAATCTCCTTATTGTTTTGGCTGAAAACTCTCCTTTTATTCATTTGTTTTGGTTAATTTGAAAGAAACCCTTGACTTGTCCATTTCTTTTTTAAAATTCCTATAGTAGTAGTTCAAAGGAAGATAGAACGTAGACCCACTGGTTATAGGCTTTTTCAAGGGAATTCAAATTAAAAAAATTGACACTTTTTCTGATTGCCCTTTTTAAAATATAAAGGTAATTGGTTAGCATGATGGGGAAACCTGAACTGGTCATAAGCAGCCTCTTGGCTTTGGTTAAGGCCATGAACAAACTAATATTTTTCAACAGAAATGATTGAGCTAAAGTACTTTAACTAGATTGGCCTGTATGTATTTGGTTATTACTAAATTATTTATCGGCTTTCTTTGGGTGCTATCAATGAAGACAAAAGTTTTAATTTTGAATATGACGATCACAAGGAAAAGCATTAGATTCAGGGGCACGTATCTCATATATACGAGGAAGCTTCTGGATTTATTTGTTTATAAGGTATTTATAAAGTGTTTAAGAAGTAAATTGAAATTAAGAGCTAAAACTGAAAGATCGTAATATATGAAAGTTTTATATTGTAGCATTCTTTTGTTTTATACTATAACATATGAAAGTTTTAGACTGTTTGAGTTGGAATTGAGATAGCTAAATACCTTAAGTCTATGTCCGAATATAATAGGAAGAAGAGAGAGAAAAAATATATAGCGAGAAGAAAAATGACATTAGAGAATAATGAAAACTTGGATCTTGAATTTCTGCTGCCCCTTCTATTAAAAAAAAAAGAAGAAGAAAATTTAAAGAAAGCAAAAGAAACAAATTCGGCTTAATGTTCTTTTGAAGTGCAATAATGTGAACCCAAGTAGTAATATACAATTTGTCGATTGAAACGAGAAAGTAGAAACGTACTGGATTTAAATCCAATAATGTGTAGAAACTTGCTTTTTTTGACCGGCAATAAATAATTGCCATTTTTAAGATTTGTAGGCACGGACAAAAAAAAAATGATTTTGATATACTTCAAATTTTCTGAGGTACGACATATTGCTTAGATGTAAACAATATGCTGATAAATTTTTTTAAAAAATTGTAAATATTAGTAAAAAAAATATTGATTTTAGTGAGGTTATTTTTTTATATATAAAATTTCAAAAGAAAAAAGACAAAACTTCAAAAATTTTCTGAAGAAATTTGTAAATATTGGTAGACAAAATAAACTTTTAATGTTATTTTTGGAAAGGAATAAACTTTTAATATTAATAGATTTTTATCGCATTTCGTAGATTTGTAGATTAGCATATATCGATATCAACATATATTTTTTAATGTTAAGCATATTTTAGATATCAAAAGGAAGTTTCATAGACAAATATTTATGAGGAATGATAGCAGCACTCTTTTTCTTTTTTCTTCTTTTTTTTTTTTTACAATTTTTGCTTTTACGTGGAATCTACTATCCTATTTTCTATTTAAATAATGATTTATTATGTTAGTAGATTTTATGTATCAGACTCTGAATGTAGAGAGTGTAAAATAAGGTGAGAGTGTAAAAGAAGGTGAGAGTGTAAAAGAATGGTTTATTATGTTAGTGGATTCTATGTATCAGACTCTAAATGTAGAGAATGTAAAAGAAGGTGAGAAAGAGAATGTTGTTAGCATTCTTCAATATATATAGTTTTTATAATTTTCACGATATTTTTAATGATATAGATATTTTCCCTAAATTTATTCAAATCTAAATTATCGATATTTATAATTGATATCAATATTTTCGTTATTAATTATAAGTAGATTTTATAAAGGAAATGTTCACAAATGGCTAAATAAAAATAAATAAATAAAGAATGAAATTAAAAGGAGAAGTGAACACATATATTTAAATGATTTGACAATGTTTATAGTGGGTACGTCCACAAACTAAGAAAAGAGAGAGAATATATAGTAAGAAATCTTACGAAACAGTTCTATATAAATACAAATTAAGATCACAAAATAAGTAAGTTACCCAACCTATCAAATCTATTAAAATCATAAGAATTCTTAATTTAAAAATAAATAAGAATAGAGTCAAAACTACTAATAAAAGAAACTATATAGTAAGTAGTAAATATTTACTATTCTAGAAATGGAAGAAAAAAGTCGAAATTTCATGTAAATCAAGACAAATTGGAAGCAAGAATATTACTGTAACACTCTAAATTTAATTAAGCATGATTAGAGTATAAAATGATAAATTAGTATGTCAAATTGTAAATTGATTTTAATCTAATTATTTTGTAATGATTTCTTAATTAATTTGATTTTTAATCATTTCTGATTTTTTTATTGCCATTTTGAATTTTGTAATAAAACAATTTGTTACATGCTCAACAAGTTCCATTTCTGGAAAATCAGGTGTGAGACATGGTTTTCTATCTCAAAACTCCTTCCCTCCCTCTATTTATTTCCTTTCCTCTCCCCTCACTCTCTCGTTCTCTTCCTCTCTCACTCTCAGCATTCTCTCTCTCTCTTCTCTCTCTGCCTATCACCCTCTCTCTTTCCCTCTCAAATTCTGATTCAAAATTGAGCTCAAGCTTAGATCTTCAGCTGGATTGGAAGCTAAGGAGCAAGCTTGAGCCTCCACAAACTTGATTTCAAGCTTGGATTCGAGGTTAGTTTGTTATTTTTAAAATTTTTAAAACTTTTTCCAAATTTTTCAATTTATTTAAAATGTTGTAATCGAATTTCTATAGCTTAGAAAATTTTTAATCTAAGTTAATGGAACTCAAAACAACTCGAATTTAGGCTTGATTTCACAAAAAAATGGATTGAGTTACATTTTTCTTATTTTTCCCATTTTCGGATTCCTTTGAGATTTTCTAAGTAAATCTTGTTTAAATTTGTTTAAATGCATTCTATTATGTTTTTTATCATCTATGAATGTTTTCTATGTTTGGGAATTGAGAAAATAAGTTTAGAATGAGATTTCGAGCTCGGGAGGCCGAGACTCGAAAGCTAGAACTTTTTGGAATTTTCTACTTTGGCAGGCCGAATTTATAAGTTCGACAAGCCAGATTCATATCATCAGTAGGCCAAAGATGGGAAAGTTCGACGGGCTGGTTCTGTACAGTTGGTGGGCCGAACTGTGTAGTTCAACAGGCTGGTACAGACAGTTCGGTAGGCCGACCGGAGTTTATGAAAAATGATCATTTTTTGCCTGTTTTTACTGTTTTAAACCTAGATGAAGCTTTTAACTTTATAGAATGACTTTATGAACTTCAATGGCACACTAAGACACCATGAAGTAGCTAAGTAATGTAGAATATCCTAAGTTAGATATTGATGGACTTAGTTTATATTTAAGGTTGTATGTGGTTCTGTGGAGCTAACATATAGCAGACCAAGACTATGGTGCTGAGACATGGTGCAGGATTCCAGGTAGGACTTCTACCCCTTTCTTTCATAGCCATGTTTTAAAAATGGTTTTGGCCTTAAAAGTTCTTTCAAATTGATTTCAATAAGTAACAAATGTTTTAATTATTTTCAAAAGGGGCCATTGGCCACGAAAAAGATTTCTTATCAAAGGATTTCTTTTAAATTGATTTTTAAGGAATGATTTAAAAATGGATTTTTTTTAATATTTATCATACTTGTCTAAGAATGAACGTTCACAATGAATCAAATAATGAATGCAATTAAGAATACTCGATAACATAAGATTTGAATAATAACAATAAATACAGATAAGGGCATGATGTCATATTTAGAGATCGGGTTATGTAGAGTGCGACCTTAGGGGCAGGTCCCGAAATCCAGCTTGGCCACTATTGTGGTGTTATATATGGTTTGTCCGAGAAAGATAATAAGATTCTTTCTGGACGAACAAGAACACTGCTTTTTGGTAAGATTGATTTAGTTGAATTTATTTATTCGTTTAATTTTGATCTTTAAATGTTATTTTGAAGAAAGAATTTATATTCAAACTATTTGATTTTAAAAGCTTAGTCCTACTAAGCTTTTCGCTCACCTTTTCTTTGTTTTCAAACCTTTTCCCCCCTTAGGTGGAATACAACTTAGGTTAGATTGGGAGGCTACTGATCGGATTCGAGAACAGTAGAAGACTTGAATAGGATATTCATA
This sequence comes from Artocarpus hirsutus, assembly GCA_946598075.1. Classification (NCBI taxonomy): domain Eukaryota; kingdom Viridiplantae; phylum Streptophyta; class Magnoliopsida; order Rosales; family Moraceae; genus Artocarpus; species Artocarpus hirsutus. The sequence goes on from CAMOHE010000456.1 coordinate 8,972, forward strand.
TTAATTAATCAAGGCATGTATCATTTTAATTTCTTTTTCTCATTGGACTGTGTTTGTAGATTTAATTATTGTCGATACTATGTATGTGCATAAGTTGTGGGCCTAGTGGGCCTAGTGGGACCCCAACATGTATATCTCTTTCTTTATGTTATTTTATTTTATTCTCCTCTTATCTATTTTATTATTTTAATAATCATTTTAAAAAGGTTTAAATTCATCACTTTTTAATAATTAATTAATTCCTTAAGTTGAAAATTGTTAACTAAAACCTACTTAATTAACCTGATTAACCCATACCTCCCGTACTTTGGGGCATGACAATTACAAATAATGATTATTTAGATTTTGGATAGATTGTTTATATTTTTGTTTTCAAAAACAATGTAAAGGATGAGAATTCTATCTAGCAATAAATTGCAAGCTAGAATGAAAATAAGAAGGAAGTAAACTTACATAATTTAAATGAAAGAATTAGTGTAGACTTATTATGCTTGGAATGAAATTCTTTTCTCAATCCTTGTAAAGAAGCATCAGGGTTGGAGTCAATTTTCTTCTCTAACACCTTTGACAAAGCAAACCTAATTCTTGAAATCCATTTACTAATTCTCCCATCGTTATTTTTCTTTTTTACTTTTCTTATTTTCCTTTCCCATAAAGGAAGGCTTTACTTTTCTAAAAAAAACTATCATATGTATGACTACGTATGTCTTTGGTTCTTTTGTATTTTCAAAGTTATTAGTACGATGGTTTTTAACAAATTGTCACTAAATAAGCCTCGTTTAATGACTATTTTATTGTAGTGTCGCCTCCAAAAATAGAAATGCATCTGAAAAGCATGTGAGAAAGAACTTAGCTAAAGCCAAACAGTACTAGTCCAAACCATTACTGAATAGATGATTTGGCAAACAGATGACTTTGTAATGGTTGTTGGCATTGTTCATGATTAACGTACATGACGGTTTTTAACAAACTGTCACTAAACAAGCCTCGTTTAAGGACTATTTTATTCTAGTATCACCTCCAGAAATAGAAATGCATCTGAAAAGCATGTGGCAAACAGATGACTTTGTAATGGTTGTTGGCATTGTTCATGATTAACGTACACGACCGTTTTTAACAAACTGTCACTAAACAAGCCTCGTTTAAGGACTATTTTATTCTAGTATCACCTCCAGAAATAGAAATGCATCTGAAAAGCATGTGAGAAACAATTTAGCTAGGGCAAAACAGTACAGGTCCAAACCATTACTGAATAGACGATTTGGCAAATAGATGACTTTGTAATGGTTGTTGGCGTTGTTCATAATTAACGTACAAGATTCATATTGGATTAATTTGGATGAAATCCGGTTTTTTAATTGCTTTCCAAGCCTTGAAATACATATATCTCTAATTTAAAAGTCTTTTGATTTTCATTTGGAAACATTAACAAACGTTTTTCTTACACCATCTTTAACACAAAAGGAATCCCAATGCCAATGTAATATTTATTAACTATTAAAAGGAGTAAACTAACATGCTATTTTGTTTGTGCTTTTTTTTTTTCCTAACTTAAGAGTAGGAGGATTTGAACTCTTCATCTTCAAGTGAAGTCGGGTATATTTTTATTGTTAGGTCATATTTAAAAATCATGTTCTTTATGCTACTGTATTTGTATTGCATTCTATAATTTTATATTTAAAACACATAATAATTATCTTTAGTTTAATTATTAAACTTTGTAACAATGAATATTTAATTCTAAAATAATTTAATTATTAAACTTTGTAACAGTGAATATTTAATTCTAAAATAATTTAAGAACATTAATGATTGAATAAAAATCCATATTTCGTCAATAGAAAAAATATAATTTATATATATCAAATTAAAATGTCAAAAATTTAATATCCACTATACTTAGTCTCAAACTTAATATATGTTAATCTAGTATAAAAATAGTGTTATACTAAAAAGTGATGTTTCTAACTAAACGTTAAATTTGATGCATATTGAACAAACATTGCATAAAAAATCGCTCTTATAAGTTTGCTTTACAACGAATATAGGTGTAATCCACCCCCATCTACAACATCTAAAATCCAATACTACATATATAATTTTCTAATCCATATATCTAGATCTGTTATCTGTCTTACTTATATAAAGTCATAATATATGCGTTGGTACTCTATTTATGGGCACGATTATCACTCCGATGCTATCTCCTTGTTCTTTTTAATTTACTTTTCTTTCTTTCCTTCTCTCTTTTTTTTTGGTATTTTTTAATTTTCATTTTTTCTTTGTACAACGTTATATCCACCTCACTCTATTTTTATTTGCTTTAACTTTTATAGTCTTATGTAGTTAAAAGACGTGTCTATTATTTTATATCATATCATTTTAAGATATGCCTATATATCTATTACAAATTATTTTATTCACATATATAAGGTGTATTTCTGACTATTTTTTAAAAAGAAAACAAGATTTTTTGATAGGTACTAAAAAATAAATGTTTAGTAGGTATATATTGTAACACCCAACTATTTTTAGTAAATTAAAAATGTAATAATTTAAGGATTACTGTTTAATCCAATTCTTATGATAAGGTTCATAAAAGCAAAAAAAAAAAAAA